>JASGXE010014991.1:0-35075 GCA_030068105.1 Sinentomon sp. SZTP_YWyxl
CTGAAAATAACGACATCGTCCGCAAATAATCGAATACTAGAATTTAAGTTTTCAGCTATGTCGTTAATGTATATTAGAAACAAAAGTGGGCCAATCACACTCCCCTGGGGTACCCCAGAAGTGACTGGAGATTCATCAGATGTAGCCGCAAGGGCTGACACCATTTGAGTTCGATCAGTTAAAAAGCAGCTGTCAATTTGAGGATAAATGGAGGAAACCCTATTAACTTCATTTTATTTAAGAGTTGACCATGTGGAACCAAATCAAACGCTTTTTGGAAATCCAGAAATATGGCGTGTGTGCTCAGCCCCCTGTCCATGTTCCTAGCAATTTCATCAACCAAGAGGACAATCTGCGTTTCGCATGACATTTTCGCCCGGAAGCCGAATTGATTTGGATGAAGGATGTTCTTGTTGTGCAGGAATTTGCGAATTGAAACTGCAAGGATCTGCTCGAAGATCTTGGAAAAAATACATGTCAGAGAAATGGGGCGATAACTATCGGGACGATTTGCAGGCATGTCTTTCTTTTTAATGGGAATCACAAGTCCACGTTTCCAGTCCGCAGGCATTTCCCCAGATGCAAAAATTTGTGAAAATAAGGGTGCGAGAGCCACACTCAATGACGGAGCCAGCTCTCTTAACATACGACCAGGCAACCCATCCGGCCCCATGGCTTTTTTGGGGTTTATTTTCATCAAAAGCTTTTTCACACCCGGGATTTCAACAGAGGGGATGGTCCAAGGCGCAAAAGAATTTTCAATACTGTCGTCGGAAAATTGGGGATCAATGGGACAACGAGGAGAAAACACTGCAGAGAAATAATTATTTAAAATGGTTACAATTCCATGGGGGTCTAAAACCAAGTCTCCATTAGAAGAGATTAGCGGTGGGATAGCACTGCCACCCTTCACGGACCTAATGTATTTCCAGAACTTGCGGCAATGCTGGCCTTCAAGGGAGTTATTTATAAATGAATAAAACAATTTCGAATTTAAATCCGCACATTGGGTTCGGAGATTAGCGTGGATCGTCTGTCCAAAACGGATTGTCATTTGCAACAATGTGCAAATGAGTTCAGAGAAAATTGAATGGTCGTGTGTGTGTGTGTGTGTGTCAAAGCCTTTGAGTTGGTCTTGCCGCCCCTCACCCCCTCACTCCGCAACAATGCTGTGTGTCTGATCGCTTCTGGCCGAATTCAAAACCGATCATTGCTCAAAGAATCAAAACAAACCAAAAGGAGTTTGGGGCACCGCGCACGGAAAGCTGGGTCCACACCACGCGAAATTCACGCACGAGTCCATTCGTTCGCTCAAAACAAAAGTGTCTTTTTCAGCATGAAGCGACGAAAGAGAATGCCATTGCCACGCCACTTCTGAAAACCCCATCCTCCACGCCGAATTCCTCTCCATTCACAGGATGAGTTTCGCGCGGCCATGCTCCCGCGAATTCGGTGAAATGACACTTCAGATGCATCCCACGAATCTGACGCATCCGATCCGACGCTTCCAATGCGTCCGAAGCGGCCAATCGTCTGCCCAAACTGGCATCGGAGGAATCGGCGGGGGACTTCGGAAGAATCAGAAACATCGGTTGTATCCGAAAGAAGCAAAGAATGCATCCGACCGAAGCATTGGGTAGGCCAGGCACATTTCGGGGGTAGCGACAATTCGGGGGTCGCTGCCCCCGAAATGAAAAAATCTATGAATATCTGACAACCCCCGGGGCCTTATTTAAGAACGCGTTTGGGCCCTTTTCCATCAAACTCCGTGTTAAAGTCCCGACACTCCAAAAACGGGAAAAAGCAGAAACAATGGAAAAAGGTTTGGTCAGGTTAGGTGTGGTTAGGGCAGGTTAGGTTTGTTGGACAGGTTAGGTTTGGTTCGAGTCGCTTTATTTTTCACTTTTTTGAACGCGCAAAATCGTGATTGGCCCAAACGTGTACTCATTTCTAAAATTCGTCCCCGTGGGGTTGTTTTATCAGATATTCATGCGTTTTTACCAGGGGGGTCTCATTTCAAACATTTTGGTGTATTGCGTTCCGCCGTCTGGCTTGTGCTTTTTGTGACGTCACTATCGAGCTAGCAGAGAAGAGCCACGCGCAAGCAAGGCTCTCGGCGCTCTCGAGATTCGAACGAGAACACGACTTCGCTCTCTGCGCTTGTGTTGTTTGTTGATTCTCCTGTGTCTTCACTCTTCAGTCTTGCTGAAGCTGCTGTTGAGGCATCATGGAGGCTACTTCTGTCTGTGCTCATTTGCGAGTCAGTGTTTCATGTGCAAGATGTGCGAATGCAAAATCGTTTTGCTTGCCAACGAAGTTGGTTTTGTTTCCATCATGTTGAACTGTGACACCTGCTCGCTTCAACGCCAACAGAAACTTGGAAAAGAGTTGTTTTCCCACCGTTTTCCGAAAGTCAAAAACTTGTGGAAAGTCTTGATGAACAGGAATCAGACATTTGGCTTCGGTCACATTTGCACATGGTCGCCGTGGACATGTGGCCTCAAAACGTTTGCCCGCGCCAGGACTTTGGCAATCGTTGGAATGTGCGCGTCGGGATTTGGCCGTGAGGCGACCATTGGCCCGAACGCGGTTTTACAAACCCTGCCGCGACTTTCGATGGCAGGCCGGGGCCCCAGCGAGGGGACAGGGTTAGGTCAGGTTCAGATAGCTTTGGGAAAAAATATTTAGTTTTTTCTTCCGAGTACAGGGCCCCAATCGAGCATTTTTGCACAAAACGATGTCTGCCATCTGATGTCGCGGCTGGGTTTGTAAAAACGCGGCCCGGACGCAGACATCTATCTGGTCGTCGGAGGCTTGGCCCCCGCCAACTTGCCGCCGGACATTTTGTACCGGCGGACAGCTAGACGCAAAGAACATCTGGAGGCTTTTGGTTGCAAAGGTTAGCTGCGTGTGACCGCGGCGGACAACTCTCTGTCATGAACATGACTGACGGGAGACATTTGGCCGCCGTCCGGGCAACACTTGCCGGCTGTCGTTTGACTGGAACTGAAACCCAAGACACGGCGGATATATTGGTCAACAGCGACAGACAATGAGTTCCGGACGGTTGACCTCAAGACATCTAAAACTCTTTCGAGGAGTGTTTTAACTCTGTGCCCCGTTCTCACATATGTCCCAGGAAAGAAAGACCGTTGGCTTGTGCGTTCTTCAGATGGCAGGCATGTTCGCGCACAAACCCTTTCTGTTTCCTCTTGGTCTTGGAAACGAACAAGACAAGAAGCGTAGGTGATATTTCCTTGCTACTTGCTTTTTCAACCGCCCATGGAAGTAAATGATCTTCACGGCCAAAGCGTTCAGAGTCCGGATTCCCGCGCCAAACATCTGGCGGCTGGGCACACGTTTCAACCGCAACCTAATTTCCACAGCGGTCATACGCATTCCGACAGTGGCCAAACGCCTGGGCCGACCAGATGTCCGAGGCGGCGAAATGTTCGTTACGGCCAGTCGTCTGTCGGCCAAGTGACCGCAGGCCATGTGTCCATGGCGCCAGTGTCCTCTGTGGCCAAACCTCAGGAGGCCACGTGTTCGCCACGACCGGAACATTGCAAACCAAACATTTCATGAACATGCTTTCCCATTGTGAAAAGACATTTTGTCGAGGCCAAAGTGGTCTTTTGCGTGAGGTTTTTTGGAGTGTCGAAAACTGTAAAGAGATCCGTCAAACCAGCATCCAAAAGTTCGCTCTGAACAGCTTGAGAGAGGCCATGCGCCTTTTTTGATCAAGATCAAAACGCCAAAAGCAACAAACCCCAAGGAACTGCAAAATTATGCAGCGCAGTGGGCATCAGTGTTAAATGCCCGCCCGCGCAACGGCGACTTTTCTGACTCGATAGTGACGTCACAGCGCCCCTTGAAAGTATGCAAATTTTCTCGGACTTTTTATTTTCGTTGCTGCGCTACCTTTAATACTCTACATACCTTGGTTTTTACCTCAAAAAGCAAAGAAGACCGTTTCAAGCAGATTTGCCCTCCCCCTCATTTGTATTTGTCGTGTATGGAGTCCTTTCATTCTCAAACTCAATGAAATAAATAATGAATCATCGAAAAAGAAATGCTTGGCTCCGATTGTTCTGTCTCCAACTTTCACCGTTCTCGCAGGTCACCCCTCACCCTGTCCTCTCCCGGCCGCGAACAGTGGCGAGAAAATTAATTGCACCATTGTCACATTGTCCGGATTTTCGCGGGAAAGATCTGGAGCCCATCGAATCGACATTTGTGTTGCTGTCATTGATTTGACGAAAAATCCAACCAGAGCAGGTTCCCAACCTTTTCAGTCTAACCGCAACAGTGGCATCAACCCATCCCGATTCCTGTCCATTTGGGGCAACAGTTCCAAAGACCTGTCTATGTGGATTCGGCAATTTCGTGGACGTGTGCTATTCCTTATTCGCTATTAAAGCTAACCAAATCTCACCTAACCTATCCGTCCATTGCCAAAGAAAATTGGGTTAGGGAGTTTCTGGGCTCGGTTAGCAAAGGGCGGCTTTTCCTTCTTCGGCTTTCTTCAAAAAAGTTTGTTGTCTGCACGTTAAAAAACTGACAACCACGCACGACTGAAAAGACCGATGCACAACCAGAAAAGACCAATGCACATCACGCAGTCAAAAAAGATCTACACCACGCAAATTTACGGACGCCTACAACACCAAACCAAACAAACCTGTTTGGTAAGGTTGGAGGGGTTAGGTCAATTAGGTTACGCTGTCCGGGGGCTTATTTCAGAAATGCGTACGCGTTCGGGCCCTTTTCCATCAAACTCCGTGTTCAAAGTCCCGACCCTCCAAAAACGGGAAAAACGCCAGAAACAATGGAAAAAGATTAGGTTAGGTTTGGTTAGGGTAGGTTAGTTAAGTTAGACAGGTTTGGTTGGGCCAGATTTGCTTAATTTTTCACTTTTTCGTTACGCGCAAAATCGGGACAGGCCCAAACGCGTACTCACACGTCCGGGGGCCAGTTTACAAACCCTGCCGCGACTTTCGATGGCAAGCCGAGGTCCCCAACGACCATTGATTTTTCCGAGAGGGGACAGGGTTAGGTCAGGATCAGACAGCTTTAGGTAAGAAAAAAACAATTTTTTTCTTGCGAATGAAGGACCCTACGCGAGCATTTTTGCTCAAAACGCTTTCTGCTCGCGGCAGGGTTTGTGAAAACGCGTCCGGGGATCTTTGCTCTTATTGGGTGAGCGTGGATCTTTGTGACTGTTTCCGAGTCTTTTTGGCGGTTTGCGGGTGTGCGCAGGTCTTTTTTCGCTGTGCGCGGGAGGGTGTCCGATCAATGTTTTTAGCAAACCCTTGAAAATCCTGCAGCCAGGTGATGCATAGTTGCGAATCGGCGACGTGGAGGTGATGATGCGTTCCTTTGCTTTCTTTCTGATTTGAACCAACGTGCACGCCTTCGTGTTCTCGCTTGAAACTGGAATTCGTTGGAACGTTGAGCGCATTGTGTTTTTGCTGTGCAAGATCTTGGTGCATTATTTCAATCGAACAACTGATGAACACCGAACTCGACGAAAGCAGGTGAAAAAGCGCAGCTTCCAGCCAGTGGCTGGAGGTCCCAACTGGACACGCAGCGCCAAAACACGGTTGCGGCCGAAGGCCGCAGTGGAGCGAAGCCCCACTAGTTTCCTATGAATGGGCAGATAAACTGCCGACATTTTAAACTAAAGATTTTACCTTTATCCGAGCTTACATATGAAATTGCGTTAATGGAATTCTGCAGGACACAGCCGAAAGACAATGCGACGCACAAGTGATCTGCAACGGGTCATTCTTCACGAATGGCAGTGACAAAAACATTTACAAGAACAATGCACTCAACGTGATGCAATATTGCAACACTTTGAATCACATACAATTGGAAGAACTACTACTGGAAACAGGAAAATGACAGAAAGCTATATGAAGGATATCGGAAGCATCAATCTAAGGCAAAGTGCAACACATGAAAATAAAACAAAATAAAGAAAACATTTAAACACTTCCCTGCAAACAATTTTAGTCCACGTTTTGCCCATTTTATGCCAAAAATAAGTCCCCGCAGTCCCCCAAATTTCAAGACAAGTGCAGACGTCCTCGCGCAGTCGCCGGGAAGTACCCGTGATCCTTGCATAAACGGTTTCTTAAAGTCCCAGCCGAGAAGAGGTCCCCATACCGACTCCCAAAAATAATATTTTTTGTTTGCAAAAAGTCGTGTCCCCGACTGGTCTCCTTGGTTCTGTTTTTGGCAAATCCGGGGAGTGTCCGGGGGCGTCAACAAATAATCCCAGGTCGGTCCCCGTTTTGCAGTTATTTTTATATACAGGGTGAGGCAAAAGTGACGCAAAAAGGATGCAAATCATTTCCATGTTGCAAAACGTCAAATATTTCATTTTCGTCAGAATTTTGAAAGTCGGGGGACAAATCTGGCATCGTTGCAGGAGCCATCTGAACAGGTCAGTGTAAGAAATGAGACATCATATTGAGCATAATATCAGCCGTGTAGTGCTATCAGAGCGAATTGAATTAGTGAGAATGATCGGCATGCCGATCATTCTCACTAATTCAATTCACTAATTCATTTCACGCCGTGGCCTCAGCAGGAACACGAGATGATGACAGGCTGCAGAGGCTGGACTTTTGCCAATGGACATGGGAACAGATTGAAGGACCTGGAAATCTCTTGGCGAACCTGGTCGTTGGAGACGAGGCTGCATGTTTTTCTCCTCATATCAATCGCCAAAACTCCAAGATGTGGTCAATCCAAAATCCGAACGGGGGAGTAGAAGAGCATTTCCAAACCAATGTTACCTGGTCATGTTCCAAACCCGGATTCTTCCAGCTGTCATACCCGGGCCAATTCCGCCTGATGGCAGGCTGGCGCACTGCCACATTTTTGCATCGCTTGTACGACAATTTTTGGACGAGAACTTCCAGCAAAAATGGATAGGACGAGGCGGTCCAGTGGAATGGCCACCGCGGTCTCCAGACCTGGATCCCCTTGATTTTTTTCTCTTGGGTTTCCAAAAGGATTTTTTTTTCATTTATGCAAATCAACCGGAGAACGACGAGGTCATGAAGCATCAGATATCATTGTGCGAGTGTCACTCCACAAATGCTGAACAACGCGTGGCGTGCATTTGAGCTTGATAGTTACAGGATGGGACCTGATGTCAGTGCCCAATTCAACCAATTGTTTGAAGTAACTAGCCGCACATCAATGGCAGTAGTGGTAAAGAATCTCAGTTTATTCTTTCAGAACAACAGAGATTTTTGATTTTTTGCGTTACTTTTGCCTCACCCTGGCTCCACATACGAAAATTCAAAGTTCCCGCTCATTTTTAATTTTCACTCGATTCCGGCATGAAAACGACCGGCAGCATTAATACGCATTGAATCAAAAGTCAGACTAACGATGAACGACTGGGCGTCCGGTTCGTGCGCTGCTCTGTTTTTCATATCCCTGGTGTAAAAGGCACTGGGTTGCTTTTATTGCAGTGCTGTGATTAACAGCGCATCCCGTAACATCATTTTTCAGTGATTCGAAAAAACAGTTCTTCATTTTGCTTTCGATCACTTCTCAAAGTCGACGAAATGGAGTGCAGGGTGATCCGGTACAGCCCCGAAAACGGGATTGGTTTTCACAAATGCAATTCTTGCAGTCGTCCTGAACTGCAGCCGACATCTGTGTTCAGGGCACCAAGAAAATGAGCAGAAGCGCATTCTCGCAAATGGGCACATCAATGAGGACAATTCACCGGAAATCATGTACAAAAATTTTTACAAACGATGCGAGTTGAGACGTTATTTTCGGCTTTTACTGGACTGTGAGTACACCCGTGAGCATTGACGAATGAGCTGATTTGTTTGCCCTGGTCGAATTGGCCGTTGCCGATCTTTCAATTCCGGAAATTTGTATTTGGATTGGATTTCTCTCGATACGGGTTTGCGATGGCATTCTGACGCCATGCTCTGCCGGTGTGGAAGAAAAAGTTTAACCCTTTCCAGATCTCCAAAACTCAAAAAATCGTTTTTTTTAATGCGCACATAGATCTGTGCCCCCTCAGGGGGACAAAAATCTTTGTAAGTTTCCCGCGCAAAATCTGGCCGCCGTTTAGGCAAAGTTTCGGGAGCGTTGGAGTATATACCAAAAGGAGGATACCAAAAGCGGGGCCCCTGTGGTGGCCGAGGGCCTCCTGAAGGATCTGAGGCGTCTGCCCCAGTGGGGTTCCAAGAGGCAGAGCCCCTGGCAGGGGTTATTGGTCGGGTTTCCATATAAATCGTCCCCAATTCATTTCCTCCCCATTCAATTCGTCCCCGTGGAATTTGTCCCGGTCAAATCGTCCCGATCAAATCGTCCCCGATCGAATTGTCCCGAATCAAATCGTCTCCGAATCAAATCGTCCCGGTTCAAATTGCAGCCGTTGACAAGACCACAAAGATGATCAAGAAATTCCTTTATCGCAAAAACTTATGTAACGCAATGGCCGAAAACCACTTAAGACACAATGGTCAAATCAGGCTCTTTTTGCGTCACATTAGTATCCAACAAGGGGACAAACGAAAATGCGGAGAGCGGACCAATGCATGGGACTCAAGCTTTTGACCACCAGTGGGATGATTGGATTGGGGAAAATTAGGTATGGGAACGATTAGGTATTGGGGACGATTTGATCGGCACTGTTTGATTCGGGAACGATGTGATTCCGGGACAATTTGATCGGGGACGGTTTGATCGGTCCCAAAAAGCATGAAGCTTATTTTTGATTGTGATTTCATTTTTCATTTCTGGGGAAACTCTGCAGTAATAGAGAGTGGACATCTGGAGCTCGGCAAGCTTAAGGTAAATAGGTACAAAAGCTCAAAGTATCGCTATTTATTCTTGCGCGTTGGCCTTTAGGTCACATGGTAGCTTTCTGAAACCAAACGATGGGAAAGATTATCCGGATTGCGCCTGTAATTAAACTCTTGGATAGGTGTGAGGCGCTGTCCGGACATCCCGCTGTCCAGGTTATTTTTCAAGTCTTCCCGCGCGATAGGTACCCCTTGTTGACCGCTCGCAGTTTTCCATCTGACCTGAGAGACAAGTGTACGCATCTTTACCTTTTCAATGGAACAACATACATATATGATCATACAAAATCTGTTTCCAGCCACAAACTCGAGGGGTTTTTAGATTTTTGCGTGGCGCTTTTTTGTCTGGAAACACTGATTGAACACATCCTGAACAGTGTGGTATATAGAAGGAATTATTGATGGAAACACTCTCGTCATTTTTGGTGAGATGCAGGCCGCACGCAAGGAGCAAATCTCCGACCATCACCATGTTACCACAGATGAGATGACCCAAAGAATGACCTTTTTCGTCTTTGCGACTGATGACCTCAATCCTCATCATCGTGGATCCACACAAAACCAGGTGACTCTCTTTGTTTATCCTCGAATTGACCGGCAAAATAAATCAAAGGTTAAGGTATCTTGTTGGCATTGGCACATTTCGACAATACAAAGGCTCCAAATTGTGACAATCGAGGCTCTGACGCTGGCTCTGTCCTCCACATCCACATCCGACCACTCCAACACTGCCTACCCCCGACCAAACCCTACACATTTGCGACCCAAGCATTCAATCGAAAATCACAATTCAGCCATTTTCTGCCTCAATTTCGGGATCAAAACCCATCAGGAAGACGATTCTCTGTTTTCAGCTTTCACTCCGGATGGAGCGCACAGTCGTACAGCGGACGGCAGCGGAAGCTCGCATCTTGTTTCCGTCGATTCGATGCTTAGATCATGTCTTCCCATTAGGGTGTGTCTTGATCAGAAGTATACCCTAGACGGGCAGAATTGTCAAAAAATAGTGAAAATGAATAAACGTCGATATCTTCGGTTCTGCTGAACGGATTTAGATGAAACAAAGAGTTTTGGATTACTTGTTTCATCGCGAATGCGTTTCTTCCCAACTCCGGCGTACGGAGGGCATATGGGGAAGGTTCCAATGCATCTGAAATTGCAAAAAAAAATTTTGGTCAAAAATTTCCAAATTCGGAGACCACTACCAGTTAAAAATACCCTGTCCCCTGTACGGGGCGCAGATCTAAAAAGGGTAGCGCATGGTGCTATGAGCGAAGCCGAAACACAGGGTATTGCATGGCTTTCGCGTAGGCCTGCACAAAGAATCTAGGGCCGGGGCGCATGAGCCCAACTGTCGTGAAGGCTGGTTTTCTTGGGCAGGGCCAGGCATTTAGCCCGACCCCAAAAAAAATTGCAGATTTTTTTTTTGGTCCATCTGCCTTCACTTACCACAACTGCTGTCTTGCGCAGGATGTCTGTGAGCGGGGGATAAGTTCACGGCAATATGGAAGCACACAGCTTTTAGGTGAACCTGTATGAGACTTGCCTTACAGGTGCGCAGCATTCTCATCGTATTTGGCAAAAATAATAAAAGTTTTCCGGTAGGTAGTAAAATAACTCCAAACGTAAGAAACACTCATCCCAGCTGCCAGGTAAAGCCAAGCTCACATGCAATTCCAACCATGCAAGCGTTCGCACGATTACCAGCTCTTTCTTTACTGCACACGAGTGTACAGCCTAGTCGGGAATAATATCATCCAATAAAAGTGAATTGACTTTGTTGCTTTTCTGAAAAGTTGGCCAGCCGCCTTGCCAGCTCGGGTTTTCGTTGCCGGTCGTTTTGGTCAACTATTTTATTGCGGCCTACCGTATTTTGTTATCATGTTTTGATCGGCGCGGGTGATATAGGCCTGCGGACAACGACATAAACCGATAGCTTGTTCCTACCCGATCCCGCCGTCGCTCTACTGGGTCACTAAAAAGTGTCTTACTATGCCATTTCATAGGAAACGTGGGTCCGTCTTTGCATAATTGTTTGTGTTTTTCTTTCAGGATTTCCGCTCCCAGCGGCATTAAAATATTAGATCCCATTCCTAGTTGTCCCGCAATAGCCATTGGGATAGACCCCGAGACCACAAACCTCGGGGCCTTGCCATATTCTCCACTTTGTCCAGTGTCCTTGTATTTGGGCGATAGAAACCAGTCTGTGTGACATTGAAGCGGCCAAGTCAAGGAAATATGTCGATCGGTCATTTCGCACGTATAATTGATGACACTCGATGAGATGAAAGCGCATCATATTTACAAAGGTGCCATATGGTCTCGTGGTGTCTCAGATAGGCTGTGGCATTTTTGACAAGTTACCACACGGTCCCATAAAGTCCTAAGGTCCCACATGGTCCCATAAGGTCCTAACGTCCCACAGGGTCCAATGTTACATACACATCCTCCTGGGTGCAGCGACCAATGAGACGAGGACTGATTGCGGGTCATCACGCAACCGTGGCACTCGATTAGATCGGAAGCCGCTCAAATCAGGGACCTTCCGACCACCATGCCGTTCAGTAAAGTGGAAATCAATCGATCGCCTTGAGGTCGCGGCATTGTCCGCTTCTCGACTGACACAAATTTGCAGATTAGCATTTTTCGGAGTTTGTTGTCAAAATTGCAAGTTTGGCGAGTTTCAATCGCTGAACGTGCGTCTTGCAGGTATTTACCAAAACCTGCACACAAACAAGAAAAACTGCCAAACCGAATCACCGCCCGGGTAGCAGAGGAACGTGGCAGGAACGTTCCGCGGAATATGGCAAGCACTTGTCTGTGGCAGGTGGCTGCCATTTGGATATGGTCGGTGTGGCACCACGATGCTGGCCACTATGGCAGGAATGTGGCTTTCTCCAGTGACAGCGATGTGTTTTTTCCACCGTGGTGGGGACATGGCATGCTCCCGTGACAGGAACGTGATTGCCACGGTTGTTTGTCTCGTTCCACGGTGGAAAATAGCATTCTCGCCACGAGAGCATGCCATGTCCCCACCACGGTGGAAAAACACATCGCTGTCACTGGAGAAAGCCACATTCCTGCCATTGTGGCCAGCATCGTGGTGCCACACCGACCATATCCAAATGGCAGCCACCTGGCACAGACAAGTGCTTGCCATATTCCGCGGAACGTTCCTGCCACGTTCCTCTGCTACCCGGGCGCAGGCTGTACAGCAAACTCCAGACTAAGGTCCTGCAAAACGCAGCCAGAGATCGAGGGAATGTGTGACACCGCTCACGTAGAGTGGACCGGCAGGTGCACGATTTCTGGGCCAAAAATGCTTCATTCCCATTTGAGCATTGTCCAGTGACCTGTAAATTCCGCTGTAAAGTTCCATGGTCTGGTATGGAGAAGCATTGTGTCTCTGAGAGTCTCGGCGTGTCCAGTTAGCTAAGGCTGCCCAATTGTGGATTACTGGTCCCACCACATGGGGGTAAACCTTCTCATCCTGTGTCCAGCCTCATGGACCGGGTTTTCCCCCTACCTCCCCAAGCGACGACCTATACAGTTCGCATAAACGGGGGTTCTAAAATCAACAAAAAAAAGCAAAATCGCCCATATCATTCCAAACATGAGGACTCAAAGTCCGGATTGAATATTACTCAGCGGGGCAACTTTTGCCGCGTACATTTGCACCACCGAGAATTTTTCCGGGACATTAACCATACTCCCGCACTTCTTCAGTGAAGTAAAACTGGCCCCCAATATGCAGGCGAGTGGAATTTTTTATCGACATATATCAGATGAGAATGGCTTCCCTGGCAAGCAGACATGAATGGCAAAGATTACCACGATGTGATGTGGAGGACCAAGGCGACTCCACAAAATGTCATGAGGGTCGTCATTTTTATTTAACACACTGCGCAGGTTTCCAGCTCTGAAACAGAATCCGTATTGCCCTGTTGCCATCAGAACGCTCCATAAACGTCAAACGATAACGGTGCATGCCTTTCGGGAACATTCCTGTTTAGGAGTATTTCATTCAAGGAAAAAGAAATGTTTTGACACCTTGTTCGGACTTTGTGGATTTACGAGTACACTTTAACGCATCGAGTTTTGCCAGGCCTATGCAGAAATCAAATTTTCTGGCGTCTCCCTCGTTCTGTAAGGCATGTTACAGGCCATCGTATATTTTTTTTTGGTTTTTAAATTACTGTTGTATGATTTTGTGAAAATTATTTTGTGAAATTCGAATTATTATTTTTTCAAGAGGGCCGCAGATGCTATTATCGCCCACAGGCCAGGCTTTTCTCGCATGGAGCTTCAGTCGTCTGACGACATCAAAATGCCAAAGGTCGCTGGCTCAAAAAGATAAGCAATGTGGTTCGATTAGCACGAAAACAACAGTCAAGCTTCACCTGACTCAATCAACAAATATCGCTAACATGCATTACAAAAAGAGAAGGCTGCCGGAAAATATTTCTTCGATAGCCATGGCAAAAACTCAAAGCGTTGAAGTGTACACTCCAACGCAATGAGTTTTGCCAGGGCAATTGCAGAAATTATATTTTCCGGCGGCCTTCTCTTTTTGAAAGCATGTTGCAGCGAGTGCTTTTCGGATGTATGGTATGACTGATATGGTATTAAGTATGGCTGACCAAACAAACATACAATGTTTGACCTGAAAATCCGCTTTCAAAAAGAGAAGGCCGCAGGAAAATATCAATTCCACGACAGCCCTGGCAAAACTCATTGCGTTGAAGTGTACATGTTTCTAAGTCAGTAACACAAAAATTAAATAACTTGGAAACAAATTAAAGCAAATGTGCCGTCCAAATACCGAAATTCGGATGCTGTTATTGTTATGGAACATGCAAACTTTGCGCCGGATTCATAGCAAACGTGTCGATCGGTTTTTCCGACGTGAATATTATCATAGTCACGTCAGACCCGTTAACTTTAATTTCCGGAAAATCTACAGCACAAGTACCGTCAAAATAATAAAATCCTGCAGCATTTGATGTTGTGACAGATAATGAAATAGGCACATTCAATCTTTCCACCTGATTCAGAGAACGTATCTACAACACAAGTACCGTCAAAATAATAAAATCCTGCAGCATTTGATGTTGTGACAGATAATGAAATAGGCACATTCAATCTTTCCACCTAATTCAGAGAACGTCTTGGTTTTTGTGGATTTTCACGTTTGCATGTCGATCTCGTTAAAATAATATCCCTCCTTCTTCTGTTCGGTTTTTGCATGCTTTGAATAGTTCCGTTATAGGGGCACTGTAGTTTTTCCCATTAATTGATGCAGCCAAGACCAGCTGGATTTTCGTTTCTTATTGAATCCACGTTTTCTTTTCTTTTGTTTTTTTATTAGACGTTCAACTTTTATTTTGAGATTTTTAAAAATGAAATAAATAAAAAATTACATTGTTGGAAATGTGAACAATAATATATTTCTCACTTGACGTTCGACTTCAATTTTGAGATTTTTTGAAATAAAATAAAAATTTATATGGCAAAATATAAACTAAACGATGAGTGCCATTAAATTAATAAAATCCTGGCAACGTCTGAAGTTGTGGTACATAATGACGTGGGAACACTCAATCCTTGTTTTCTACGAATTTGATATCAGAATAAATTTAAGATAGTTCTTCACACAACCGTTTTGGTTTTGAATTGTTTTGAAATTGCCACAATTCATTTCACGGAGATGACATTTGTTAATATTGCAGAGCTGGAAGTTGTCGGAGATAATCAAAGCTCTGACAGAGCGATATCAACGACAAACTTTAATTTCCTCCAAAAAAGACAGCGATCGTAGTCACTAACCGTTTCTCTTTTGATGATCTAGAAAATTAGAAAAAAATCTACTTGTGATTTCTTTGCTACATAGGTCAAGATGGAAAGAAGAAAAAAAGAGTAGAATCTCCTCAAGCTGGGGGCAGTAAGTGCGCTTCTTAGAATTCAACTGTTTCGTAAAAGGGAGATTTTTGACTTGAGCAAAGATTTTTCACTTGATCTTAAGGAAGATGACCTCCCCAACTAGACACTAGAATTAGATGTAAAAATGAAATTACCTAACCTAACTCACTAATAGATACAGCTTATTTCACTTGAAGATATAAGCTGAGAATGTCACGAGTATGCTTAGAGGGTAACCAGAATTCCTGCAACAATGAACAGCCGATAGAGAACTGGGGATTCGGCTCATAGATCAAAGTTTCGCTGAATGTTTGAATGGAAAAGTGAGAAGTCTCAGTTTGGGTTGTGTCGTTTATATGGGGGGACACAATTGCACGGCAACAGGGAAACATTTTCAGAAAAATGCTGTACTCTTTTCCGTGCAATAGTGTCCCCCCTTAGACTCGTGCAGACGGTACAGGGTGTGCTTTTTCTCTGTCGTGCAATTGTGTACTTCTCAAACGGTTTTCTTTTGCATTGTCGTTGCTATACTGCCTGCATTATTTTTTCTTATTCTGTATCTGAAGAGATCGCGCAGGGAGATCAGGTCAGGTTAGGTCAGATTGGATTAGATTAGGTCCAGGTTGTTTTAAGTAAAGGTACACTGCACAGAAAACCCTAACCTGACCTACCCTAACCTAACTAGATCGCGCAGGGAGATCAGGTCAGGTTTGGTCAGATTGGATTAGATTAGGTCCAGGTTGTTTAAAGTAAAGGTACACTGCACAGAGAACCCTAACCTAATCTACCTAACCTAACCTAACCTCACCTCACCTAACTTAACCTAACCTAGCCTAGCTTAGCCTAACTGACCAAACGACCTAACTGAACCAAACCTAACTTAACTTAACTTATGCAAAGCGCCTAACCTATCCCGACCGACTACCCACCCTCCAGAGAAATAAGGCACACCCTGTGCCGTATGCTGGTGCCAAAGGGAGACACAATTGCACGGCTAAGGGTACAGCTTTTTTCTGAAAATGTTTCCCTGTTGCCGTGCAATTGTGTCCCCCGCGTATAAATGACTTAACCCCTCAGTTTATATCTTCAAATGGAATGAGCGGTGCACTGACATAATTTGGCACATAAATACGTCTTGGAACCTCCAAAAACTTGGTATCAGGATCCTCATTCACAGATGAGAACAGTGCAAATCTCGTCATTGTGGTAATCGGCCTTCAAATGGGTGAGTTTGAGGATTTTCGATAGAGTTACCACTTCATTAAATCTCCTCATTTGAATGCACCATATTCACATGCCCACTTGAGGGTCAACTGAAGAGATTCCTAAGTGTAAAAGCAAAGAGGGCAAAAACCATTGAATAGCGAGTTTCTGCCTTGCGGACTTCTCCCTTGCGGCCACAAGAAGTCCACCAGAAAGGGTTATCAGGAGTTCGAGAGTTTAGAGTTCAAAAAGTTTATGAGAATTTTTGCTGATCGTGAGTGACTTTCATGCATCCAAATTCAATCGTAGTTGTAATGATGTCATATCAAGCGTACACCTATACTGGACCGGGCAGTTGGGATCTGAATAAGGTGAACGGAACAACTGCGGATGCATTAACAACTAGGCGTTTGCACCCATTGATCCGTGTTAGCCATAAGCCAATCACAAGAAAGCATTGGTATGAAGCCTCAACATTTCTCTTACCGCGAGCTGTAACACCTCGACTTATACGTCTCACAATACCTGCACGATCAAGCGATAAAATCTTTGACCGATGCAGATCTTTCATCATAACCAACCATGAAGCATTTCCGAGAATATTGATTTCGTGTAAACATATTCACAATGTTCAAACATGTTCAGACCGAAGAAAAATCCCAAAAGGTGGTGCGTTACTCTCTTCCACTCTAATTAAATTTTACCAATCGTTTTTATTCGAAAAGATATCAACCAAGGTTAGGCGGCGCACAATTAAGGTGGCCTCATAACGTTCCTACTTCCTACTTTCTCAATCAAAGACCTATTTTTATAAAAATCGATGTTTAGATCATAACCATTGAATAGCTGATACGCCGTTAAACTGAAAATATTGATAAATGTTTCGCAGATATCAGTAATTTAACTTCTACTGTTTTTATTTCGGAGCAATTATTGTTCTGAAACCATGCCTCGATGAAATGTCCAATAATATGATGATAATCATCATTATTATCAGGTCAATACTTGAACGTTCCTGAGGACACCAGAAGGAGCAGGAGCAGAAGTGTCTCATCTTCTTCTTCAAAAGGTTCAGGTGAGCTAAAGAATGATCAGTTGGTTTTAAACCCAAAGATAAATGTTCGCGGTGATACGACGCGTTGTGTCTACAGCCATAAAATAAGGTAAAACATTAAACACAAAATAAAAATTAATAAAAAAGAAACAAAAAGGGAGCCTTAGTACGGTAGAGAATCACAGAAGATGATTGATTTAAATATGAATATATTTTCCGTTCCGCGTCAATAGAAGCAGTTGGAGATAGGCAATTGAAAACGATGGGAAGTTAATCGATACCGCATCCAATCAATTCGTTTATTTCCTTTGTGCGCGGCTCTTGCAGTGGGAGTTAAAATGTCACCACTGATTTCGCCCTCAACCCGCGTCAATTCGCATTACTATAGACTTGTGTTTCTATGGTTGGAAGAGCCGGAGGCAAGAGGCGTGCAACTCACACAAGAAGGCAATTTTCAAAAGAAATGCAGGGTAAAGCACAATTACAGGAAAACACACACACAATTGACCACGGTTACCGCGTGAACCGTGGTCAATTTATTCAACAAGCTCCAACCTCTTCAAGCCAGCAATCTGTGTCACGTGCAAACATGCGGAAAATGGGGGACTCGGAACTCATGATAAAATGATCAGAGGTATGTACTTGATAAGCAGCAGACTTCTGCTCCCTTCTCACTTATGCAGGTTGCTGCACCTCTGAAAATAGGAGGCAGGCCTGATTCACTGTGTAGGCGGCCACAGAAACACAGTCGTTATAATATTGCCTAACCGCTGCAATTGCCTAAGGACAATCGCATTAGACTTTTCGCCACTTAAACATGGTAAACATTAAAAAAGCACATGAGTGGTAAGACAGACCATCAGGACTATGCCTGATCTCAGCAGCCGATCTCTGTCTCCGATCCAGGTTTTTGCACCTCCCAGTCTCAGTTGTTTTCCGACCGGGCAGTTGAATTATGTGTTTCCTGCCTTCCTCGTGCATTCAGATGTGGGTTTCGAATATCTCGATCCAAAAAAGAAAACGCATGCCGCGCACCTGGACAATGACAAGCTTCAAATAGAGATGTGGCCAGCAGAGCAAACCCAGATTTACCTTCATTCTGCTTTTCGATGCTTGTAAGCATGTGGTTCACGCTTCATGAGCGAGTTGAGTTTATCTTCTTGTACGGGGGGCTCAAAACAGCTCGCTGCGAACGTGTGCCTTATTGCACGAAGGGCATCCAGATTGGCCAAGACCATCAATGGAGTGTGTGATAAAACTGGTCGCCATGTTCCTTTTTAAGGGCAACCAACGGCCTTTCTAAGGGCCACCAAAACTGTCCTTTTAAGGACAACCAATGGCCTTTCTAAGGACCACCAAAACTGTCCTTTCAATGGCAACCAACGTAAACGGCCCTTCTAGGGCCACCAAAACTGCCCTTTTGAGGACAACCAACGGCCCTTCTCAGGGCTACCAAAAATTCTCATTTGAGGATAACCAACAGCAGGTCCACCAAAACTGCCTTATGAGGACAACCCTAGTGAGGCCAATCAAAAACGTCCTTTTACGGACAACCAACGGCCTTCTAAGGGCCACCAAAACTGTCCTTTTGAGGACAACCAACGACCCTTGTAAGGCCACCAAAAACAATCCTTTTACGGACAAATAACGGCCCTTAAGGGCCACCATAACTGTCCTTTTGAGGAAAACCAACATACCTTTTCAGAGCCACCAAAGATCCCGAAGGCTCAGAACACAACAAGCTCTTTACTGATCTTTTTTATGTGTTCGCGTCAGCACTAACTTTCGCGACACCCTGCCCGTGTCTGAATGAACGCCTGAGGTCTCTCGAAACAAAAAAAAAAACATTTCTCTCTGTTCATTTGTCGCATTCGTATGTGTTTTTGTTTCAAGAGCCTGTCCGTCCCACGCATGCTGAGAAGGCGCAATGTCTGCCTCCTCTGTGTGAATCAGAACGCGGGAGATCTCTCGTGACGAATGTTCACAAGCATCACCAATTCTTGACGTTGCCATTTGGAGATTTCAGAGCAAATGGTGGTGCCCTGCATTTGATCTTAACTTTTTTCTGCAGTTGGCGGAGCGAGATGACATGTGGCGTGGGTAAAACGTAATTCAGCACATGCATCGGAAAAATAAGAGCAATGACTTGGCATCCCTTATAATGACAACAATAACTATCCATAAGGCAACTGTTAACGATCTCCGCCCTGTATAGCGACACAACACGACCATAAGCATTAGGGACAAAGCACGAGCACAAACGAGATCTTTGAGGCGTCTCCACAAACCTGCCCCACGCATCGAAAATCGATAACGCTTGATCAGATGAAGGCTGAAAAACTGTGCTTTTTCGATACTCGTCGCATGCGACATTTTCACGTGTGCATGATCTCTTGTGAAAAAGTGAGATGCTGACATCATGAAGGAAATGGACAGTGGTTTGCGTCAAAACGATGCATCGTCGTAATCGACTTCAAGTTTCGCAGATAACATGCGATTTCAGATGAAAAATTGCATTCGGCCGATACCCAATGTGTAACCAAAAAAATGCACGATTTTCCGTTATCTCATTGCATACCCACTGTATCACCTCAACAGCCTGACTGATCTATAAACTTGTGGAATAAATGGATAGATTTGTGTTTCAAATATTTTATTTTATGCACAATGGTTGTGCATAAAACAAATAAAAAATGGGCCGAAGGCCTTGTGGCCTTCACCATTGCGGACTTCGGCGAACTCCACAAGAGAGAGTTATCAGGAGTTTGAGAGTTTATAGTTCGTTTGTGGGATTTTTGGTGATTGTGAGCGACTGTCGTGCATCCAACTTCAACCGTTGTTACGATGATCTCAGATTAAGCATGCACCTACTGCACCGACTAGTCGGGATCTGTATCAGGAGAAGAAAACAACAGATGCCGCAACAACGAAGGTGAAAAGAATAGCGGACAAATTAATAACGAGGGTTTTGCACCAATTGTCCAGTGTAGCCAATCACATTTTCAGGTGTTGGCTCACCTGACTCTGGTGTCTCACAAATTCTGCGCGATCAATCGATAAAATCCTGCAGATCTTTTATCATAACCACTAACTACCATTCCCAAGCATTTCCCAGGATACTGTTTTCGTGTAAACATGTTAGCAATTTCCAAACATGTTCAGAACGAAGAAAAGTCAAGATGATGAGTTTACTCCCTTCCACTCCAATTGAATTTTACCAATCGAAAATATTCGAAAAGAGATCAACCAAGGATATTAATTAATTAGGCGGCGCCTTAATTATGCGGCGCCGAATTAAGGTGGTCTCATATCGTTCCCACATCCTTAAACATAGTTCATCAAAGACCTATTTTTATAAAAATCGATGTTTAGATCATAACCATTGAATAGCTGATACGCCGTTATACTGGAGATATTGATAAATGGTCAGGAAATGTTGGTGATTTAACTTCTTTTGTTTTTATTTCGGAGCAATTATTGTTCTATAACCTTGCCTCGATAAAATGTTCAAAACTTATTATCAGGTCAATACTTGGACGTTCCCAAGGACCCCAGAAGGAGCAGGAGCAGAAGTGTCTCATCTTCTTCTTCAAAAGGTTCAGGTGAGCCAAAGAACGATCCGCAGGTTTTAAACCCGAAGAAAAGTATTCGCGATGAGACGACGAGTTGTATCCACAGCCATAAAATAAGGTAAAGCACTAAACACAAAACGGAGCAAATAAAAATAAAACAAAAAGGGAACTTAAATACGGCAGAGAACTCAGTCGACAAAATCGGTTAAATAGCTATATATTTTCCGTTCCGGGTCAATAGAAGCAGTTGGGGTAGGCAATTGAAAACGATGGGGAGTGAAACGATACCTACTGCACCATTTAATTCATTTATTTCTTTTGTGCCCGGCTCTTGGAGTTAGAGTTAAAACGTTACAGCGGATTTTGCCCTTAACTCGCGTTAAGCACGTGATTTTACTAGCATTGCTAATTCGTGTTAAAGGTTTAACACAGGGTTGTGTTTTCTCTGGTTGGAACAGCCGGAGATAAGAGGCGTGCAACTCACATAAGAAGGCAATGATCAAAAGAAATGCAGGTTTAAGCACAATTACAGGACAACACAAAATACCTAACTACTGAGTGAACCATGGTCAATTTATTCAACAAGCTCCAACCTCTTCGCGCCAGCAATCTGTGTCACACGCAAACAGGCGGAAAAGGAGGGACTCGGAACTCATGATAAAATGATGAGAGGTCATGATCAAAAGATGAATAATTCATGGAGAAAAGAAATGAATACAATATATTGTAATGTTACATCCACGTAAATTCAAGCATTGCTAAGAGGCGTCTTTGAAGAATAGTCATGCCTATAGTGGGTTCAGAGGCACTCGCCGGAAGCACACTCCAGTCAAACACCGTCCACACAAATTATGCATATTTCCAAACGTCTCACCGGAAGGGAATTGGGTTTGATTATAATGGCATGGTCTTGGCGAATATAAAAGATTAGTTGGTAAAGATCTCAATATAAAATTAGTTGGTCAATATACCTCAATAGCTATACTACTCTTGTCCAAGAAGGGAGAATTAGAACTTGGCCTCGATTCACCCCCGTACGTTTAAAGGTTTAGACTAAAAACGAGTAAACCTGAGCAAGTAGCCCTCTTTGGCAGCCATTTTACTGTCTACCATACTGTCTGAATGGCGGTCAGGGAGGGGAATCAATTTGGACATCACCGAGAACAATCCGAAATCATAGGGAGCTCATATATGCCCGGGTAGCAGAGGAACGTTGCAGGAACGTTCCGTCGGAACGTGGAAAACACGTGGCGTGGCCACGTGGCTGCGACTTGGATATGGTCGGAGTGGCGCCACGGTGCTGGCCACTGTGGCGGGAACGTGGCATACCACCGTGGCTGGAACGTGTTATTCCACTGTGGCGGAAACGTGGCAAACCACCGTGGCTGGAACGTGTTATTCCACTGTGGCGGGAACGTGGCATACCACCGTGGCTGGAACGTGTTATTCCACTGTGGCGGGAACGAGGCATACCACCGTGGCAGGAACGTGAAGGTCCATCGTAGCAGTAATGTGTTATCCACTGTGGCGGGAATGTGGCATACCACCGTCGCTGGAACGTGTTATTCCGCTGTGGTGGGAACGTGAACTTCCAACGTGGCTAGAGCGTGTGGTATAGGAATATAATTCCCTACCTTGGCGGAAATGCGGTTTGTTCGTAACAACGTGAATGTATGCCTACAGTGGTAGCAATATTGTTATCCTCTGTGGTGGGAGCATGGCGTTGCACTGTGGCAGGAGCGTCCTTCGCAGCGTGCGAACGAAACCACATGAAATGCAGATGCTTTTCATGTGCCGGCAGAACGTTCCTGCCGCAGTGAAAATCCACGTTGCAGTCATTAATTTGGAGTATCGGATAATATATCATAATATCGGATGAGAATGGAAGTTCTACACCTAAAAAGGAACACACCTTGCGCAAAAAACGAACAACAATCTCCCAATTCAACAATCCAACAATCTCCTAATCCAACAATCTCCCAACATGATCAATACAGAGTTCCAAAAGGTCGGATAAAGGTTCACATGTCATGATACAAGCAAAAGAGACTTGCGAGTCAAACGTTTGTTGCTTTACAAAAAAATGTCCTGAACTCCAGTCGGAAAATTGTTGGAGTTGGATAAAATGATTCTATTTTGAAATTGTTCGAATGTCTACCCCTCCCTTGTTGCAAAAACTGTGATCACTTGTTGATCTCCTTTTTCTGATGGATAATTTTCATTGGATGGAAATAAAAGGAAACCTTTGACATGAAGAATAGACATGAACAATTTCCCAAATTTTTACACAGCTTTTTCGAACTCATGCACTTGATCAAAGTGTTCACAATGGCATCGTAAACTATAATTTGCAAACTAGTTTGAGAATGGAGACATTGGAGAGCTTACTCTACATGAGAAACATTTACCCATCGTTTACATGCCATCACCACCCAGAGCCTTCCGCTGGAATATGGAATGGAACACGCGTGCTATACTGTACGTGGCTATCGGAATTTCTCCTATGAACAAAGGACTTTCGAGTGACCATGTACAGTAGCACACGACCCATGTATTCTAAACGGCGCCACCCCGAGTTGAAACTGAGCTCCCAATGTCCGAAGATTTTTGGCCAGAAAGCGGGAATGTCATTTCAGGATATCAGAAAATGAAGGCTTGTTACAAAATAAAAGGGTTTTCACAAAATAAACAAACAATATGTTCTTTTGAAATGTTTGTTTAATACAAACGGGGTTGAGAATATCGTAATTTTCAAAGAGAATGTAAGAATGTGGAGTTCATAAAAGAAATAATTAATTTAAAAGCGAAAAATGGAAATGATCATGACCTATTGCAGACCTTTATTTACACCACACTGTTATCAGAAAGGACTTCTTTTAAGTCACCTTGGACGTCATTTCCTTGTAGACTAGAGTGAGACATGACTTTGTGTCTTTTTCAGTTTCCTTGTGTCTTTTTGTAAGATGACTTTTCTTAGGTGCCTTTTAAGAAGTCGTATCTGTTGTCTCTTTTTGATAAAAAGGCGTCTTTTTCAAAGATGTGTGAGTCTTGTGTTATTGGATGCAATCTTCCTGCCGACTGCTCAAATATATTCGTGATGCTGTTGGAAAATTTGCAATCGATGATCGCTGCACGGCCATCATTTGCAGCTGGATACCGCAGCAGCTTCCTAGCATGGATACTCAAAGGCCTTTCACATCAATTGACCGCAATATCTTGGCTACCACCTTGTTTCCCTGATCATGCTAAAATGGAACTGCGCAATCAGCAGCGCCTGAAATGAAAGTGCCAAACAGGTTAATTTCTCCTCGGAATAGAAGCCAGACACTGGATGATAGGGTCTTCATGACGTCATCCAGCAACAATATCTTCTGAAACTTTCTGAAAAATTATTCTCAACGTGAGAAACTGAAAACAAAAGGCGTTTCAAATCGACACCATCGGCATCACAAATTTGGCTGATTTCTTCTCTGCTTGCCTGAATTTGACAAAATAAAAATAGCAAAAATTCCATCGTGGGATGCCATAACTTCATACATGCGTCAATCAGTGAAGTGGCTGCCGCGTGAATGCGGTTGTTGGATACAAAATTTATAAAGCGGGAACAAAAATTTATTTTCCGACAATTAAGCGGGAATAAAAAATTTTCTGCGGGGAACAAAAATTTGTTAAGCGGGATCAAAAATGGTCACAGTTCCAAAGACATGTCTACCGCCTCATCATTATTATTATTATTATTATAACGCGCAAACAGCTGAAAGCCATGTGGCGCGTGTCATCCCCATCTCAGCCGCCGCTCCTTCGCCTCAGCCTCCTCCTCATCCGCCTCAGCATGGTCCGGCAAATCGGAGAAGGCGGCTGAGGCGGAGGAGGCGGCTGAGGCGGAGAAATTGTTTTTTTTTTGTTGTCATTTGTTTTTTTATCCCTCCGCTTTCAATCCTTTATTTCTGAAAAGGAATTGTATTTCTTCTTCCTTGTCACTCGTATTTTTTGAGATGATGGCGGAGAAAAATAAGGTACCTACCGGGCAGTTCCAAAGAAAGACGCTTCGCCAAACCACAGTTCCAAAGATGCCTCACCAAATCGACACCACCTCATTGTATGGATCTGCAATATCCGCACTCCCGAGAGCAAGGTGCAGCGATGCCACACATGTTGTTATTTTCTCCGGCATTTTTGAAAAATACAAGTTACACCCAAGCCATCGCACAGCCAAACATCAATCCATAATGAATCAGAAAGATTTATCGTTCCACCATTAAACATTAAAATAGAAAGGAATGTGGTTTTTTAGGTCAATTGAAAAAATACTGAACTGGCCACACAAAAGAAGTCCAGACTTTTTAAAGCAATATCTCCACCTCAGCCGCCTCATCCGATTTGCCGGACCATGCTAAGGCGGATGAGGAGGAGGCTGAGGCGGGGGAGGAGGCTGAGACGGAGAAGGCGGTTGAGTCGGAAACGGCGGCTGAGGCGGAGATGAAGCGGTAGACAGGTCTTTGGAACCGTTACCACAAAAATGTACAAAAAGAGCACAAATGTACGAATACAGGCCAATTTGAACTTGAAATTCAACTGTGGGGTGTCAACTTCATGAATGCCTCAATCAGTAAATCGGCAGAAACTTGAAAACGCCAGAGGTCAATATTTGACACTGCGGGGAAGAAAACGCTCAAAACACTGGTCCAATTTCAAGTCGAAATTCCGTGTGGGGGACCAACTTTACACACCTCCCTCCACAAGCATCATCCTCTTCGAGCACATGTCCATTCTCTCGCGCAATTTTTCCACCAACCGTGCGAATGCTTCCACCACGCGCAACACAATCTGACTGATCTCAATAAAAATCACTTCTCAATGCTTTCTTCTCACTCTCAAAAACTCCTCACTCTCACGGCACTCATAATGACAATGACTGTTTCCCTCCTCCGCGCAATTCTATAAATCGGCCCTGGCATCTCTATAGGCGCACGCCCTTCACGTTAAACCAAAAATCCTCCCTGTTCCGCGAAGTATCCCATATTTTCGCTCTGTTCGCAGTGAAAAACGCACCACAAAGACAACTGATTCAATATTTGAAATTTGCCGCACAGCCATGATTCAACATCTCCAACACACAGTTGAACCACACGTACTGTCGCTCGTATCCGATTCACCTTTTCCCGAATGCTCTCACACACTTTCCCGCTCACCAGTCATCAAATCGCAACATGAACCCCAAGAATCGACAAGGAAAACAGCAAACTCGTGCTCAACACGAAAAGCAACCTGGTCAACATGCGAGCCAAGCACAGCACTGCCAGAAGTGCGAGTGAAACATCAAAACAAACTGGCGGGAAAATTGGATGACTTTTGGTTTCAGAAGATTTCTGTGTTGTTTTGATTGGTTGGTTCGTCACGTGACTCCTACTCCTATCACGTGAATTATAGCGTGATATCTTCTTCTGAGACACGACTTTTGGGAAAAGGTTTCTTTTGTTGTCATAAAAAGACAGCTGTCTTTTTTCCGTCATAAATGTTTTGCAAAAAGACGCCGAGACAGACGAAAAAAGTCTCTTTAAAAGTCATTTTTCACCAAAAAAGACGTGGCTTCTGGTTCAAAAAAGTCACTTCAGATTAGAGTGCAGTGGCCGCAGTGTTTCACACGCAACAGCGCTAGAGTTGCAAACACTTCGTTTTGACAAACACGAACACAACTCGACTATTCACTCAACTTTGCGCCACTGCGAACAGTCGCACATAAAGACTTCGCCCACGCCGTTGTCAACACCAAAGAACTCCACGATGTCGCACTTTCAAGGAAAAACGGAAGTTTACCAGCGAGACAACCAAATGCCAAATGCATGCGAATCAAGCGCTACCAAACAAGCCGATGGACATCTTCTCCACATTCACTTCTGCGCATTGCAGCACAACAAAGATTCAACCGCCCACGGGGCTGCCAATAAATTTCATGTGTAGGCATACCCCTGCATGCAGGCAATTGCAGTATATCGAAAGGAGTTGCATAAGGCACAGGGGAGGCATGATCAGCGTTCGCGGAGTTGGATTCACTTTTCAAACCACTTCTTTCCAGCCCCGATCGCCTGGCGGATTTCGTTGCCATAGAAACGTCGTTGGCGAAGGTGTGGCTCCTTGGCGAAGGTCCTCCTCCTGGAGGTGCGTGTGGACGAATCATAACATTTTCAAAAGAAATTAAATCGCTTCGATTCGTGCCACAGAACCAAAATTCCTCTTCGGCTTATAAGCCGAAGAGGAATTTTTGGTTCTGTGGCACGAATCGAAGCGAGTTAATTTGGATTTAAACTGGATGTGGTCCCTTTACAGGAAATCAGTCGCTGATGCCATTGCTTTTATAAAAGCAATGGCATCAGCGACTGATTTCCTGTAAAGGACCACATCCAGTTTGGTGAAACATAACTGAGCTCATCGATGAGGTAGGGGAACTTTCGGCCCGCACTTCGAATGTGGCGTGATCCAGATGAGTGCCGCCCAACTGCCGAAAACACAGATGGCGGCAGGTACAGAAGATTTGGTTTGGCATTTTTGTTCCCAGTGGAGTCGTGCAGGAACGTGGGCAGGAACGTGGCAAAATCACTTGCCACCAAGCTGGAACACTCATACAGCAATTCCACGTTCCAGACACGTTGCGGGAACGTTCCACACATTTGCTCTGCTACCCGGGTGGGAGTTGATGCTGGATGCTGCAAAGTGTTCCCCTTCCATGCACCTTGTCAGTTCATCCCCTTGTCAGAGCATTCCCGTGGAGTAAGATGTACTTGACAAGTAGCTGACATGTGGTCTCTTCTCACTTATGCAGGGTGCTGCACCTCTGAGAATAGGAGGCAGGCCTGATTCAATGTGTCGGCCACAGAAACACAGTCATTATAATATTGCCTAGTCGCTGAAGTTGCCTCAGGACAATCGCATTTGAATTCTCCGCAACTCAAATATGGAAATCAGTTCAAAAGCACATGACTGGTAAGATAGACAATCAGACTGCATAAAAACAGAAACGAAGACAAACAATGACCTCGTCTGAAAAAAGGTGTTGCAGAAACTTTTTGGATGACCTTCGTAAGAGCAGGCCTAACAAGTTGGCACAAGTGCAGAAAAAGTTAGGTATAATAAAATGAGCGGCACAGCACGACCATGAGAAGGAGTGACACAACACGAGCACAGACGTGATCTATGACGCGTCTCTCTAAACTTGCCCACGCATCGGAAATCGATAACGATCAGTTGGCAAAACGATGCTTTTTTTCAATACTCGTCGCATGCGACATTTTTATGTGTGCATGATCTCTTGTAAAAAAGTGACATGCTCACATGGTGACGAAAAAAGACAGTGGTTATGCGTCAAAACGATGTATCTTCGTGACCGACTTCAAGTTTCGCCGATAACATTCGATTTGAGGTAAAAAAATCAATTCGGCCGATACCAAATGTGTAGCCAAAAATGCACGTTTTTCCTCTATACCGCATTGAATATCACACACTGGATCAACTCAATAGCCTAACTAATCGATGAATTTGTGTAACCAATGGATAGATTTGTGTTTCGAAAATTTTATTTTATGCACAACCCTTAATCCTTCTCCATTATATAATTGAAAGATGCATCCGCTTGTTGATTTAAAATAGGCCGTTGAATTCAACCTGAGAGTGCAGAATTACATTGGGAATTGCCGCCAACTATAGCAACTTTATTCAAATTAACTTTAGAACGATAAAACTATAGAAATGGGGAGTATTGCCACTTGGAACTCTTGTGGGAATACTGCTCGTGGTGATTTCCTAAAGCTTGTGACACGCTTCTTGTTTTTATCAGGCCTGGATTTTCCGAGGATTAGAGGTCGTCGCAGTAGTAGGGCTTCAACGGCATCATCCAGAAGTCTAAGTGAGTGTGCGGTGGTGCCAATCACGAGCAATTGGTTATTTTTATCGTTGAACCAAAACGCTTTTAACGGGTAGTGATTCAACTCCATATCACGCGGCATCCGCTCAGTTTCGAAGCTTCAAAAAAGCCCAACACACGCCAACACTGCCATCTAATGGAGAATCACAGGAACCAATTGGCCGAGATTCGAGCTTGTCTGCATGCATGTGCGACTTGTGTCACAATGTTGCGTGTTCGAATTACGAAGAACAGAATACGCCGGGTCGACCGGGTCGGTCTCCCTTTCATAAAAGTGGCAAATGACGTCCAAAATGCAATGCTTTTGGTGCTTTTGGATAGCCGAAAGCTTCATCTAAAACTCTTGTAAAGGTCGAAACCATTTTGCAACGGAAAAATTCACACAAATATTGAAAATGTGTGTGGGGAACCCAAACTTTATCGCGTCTTAACTTCAAACACTTTCATTCAACGGTGTGATTGCCAGGTTTTATTCGCGAAAAATTCGAGATTGTTATGCACGTAAGTATCGCCTATCTTTCAGCTTTCTAACAAAAGAACTTCCATCAAAATCGGTTGCTTGGTTCATGAGAACTTTAAGTTACAGTCGTCAGTGCACAGCCATAGCACAGCGTTGCAGCACATTCGCGTTGTTCCGAACTGGCCCAATAACCGAAACGAGTGCCATCTCTTAGAGGATCGCATGAATTAAATTCCAGGCAGAAAGTCGGACAAGCAATGCTGCCGCAGTCAAGTTGGACCACTTCCTGTTAATAGCTATAATGGCTGAAGTTTTTTCTCAAAAGTCGGAACTGCATGTTTTGGCTGCGCGTTGTTTTTTACCACCACAATGCCTGTTGATCAATATTGCTCATATACAAACAACCCATAAAACGCCTGCTCATAGTGGAAATGATTAATGACACTCTGGTCTTGGACATTGTCATGGCAAATTTTGATTGACGAGCGAAGCGAGTCTACAACGAACAGCAAACCACAATTTCTCTGCAATGATAACTTAAAAATTGACGACCGATCGTGCCCAATTTTTATAGAGGCAAAGATGTCAATGTGGTGCGTTGCTGTATAGTTTTTGGTCAAAATCGGCTGAAAAATGCCAAAATGGCACAACAAAAACAAAAATGCTCTTTACCCATACCACCTCAACAAAACCTGCAAGCGCAACAAGGAACAGACACTGCAGGCCGCGAAAACACCGAACCTCACTCACTGCACCTCACCCCACCCGGGCATCACTGCCTCACTCACCGTGCCAGGGCCGCGCCAGCGCCAGAGAAGAGAACCAGGCTGCAAAGAAACAAACAGGACAACAGGTTGAGTTGTGTTTTGTTTCCGTCAATGAGTGCAGGAATCAATGATTATTCAGTCAACAACACCACACATAAAAGAAAGAAGCCAGCTCCTCGTGCACCGCGCTCAACGAGCTTTATAGAGTGAGCCTCGCTCATCCAACGCAGCGATGAAGAGTGAAGCCGTTGCGTCCGCTTGTCGCCATGATCTTTTCGGGCAGCAAAAAGCGAAGAGAAAAGAACGCTGCACTGCATGGTGTGTATTTTCTGTGGGCACCGCGGTGCGACGCCCACAGAAAATGAAATTTCTTCTGAACGAAGCGACGGTTTTTGATACGGTTCACTATGGTGCAAAGCTGAAGAATGCGCGCTTCCACACATGTATAATGATCCCAATTTTTCGTCGGGTAAAACTCTCAAACCATCTGAGTAACAAAAGTGCTCAAATTTCGGTGTTGGAAAATTCCGGGTTTCTGACAGGTATTTCAAAGATTGTGCATTTTTTTTTTTCCGTTACAAACATGGTTACGACTTGCGGAAGAGATGTAGAGCAAGCTTTCTAGTTTCCAAAAATACCAAAATCGTTGAATTTGAACACCATTTGGCATTTTACGAACAGAGATAGTGCGACATGGCAGCACAGTTTTGTTTCTGAGCGGGGAAGAAGCCGCGGCTCCCAGGGATTTCAAGGAGTCGCGGCTTCTTCCCCGCTCAGAAACAAAACCATGCTGCCATGTCGCGCTACCCTGTACGTAAAATTGCCAAATGGTGTTCAAATTCAACGATTTTGGTATTTTTGGAAACTAGAAGGTTTCCTCTACAACTCTTCCGCTGGTGGTAACCATGTTTAACGGAAAAATTGCACAATCTTTGAAAGTACCTGCCAGGAACCCGGAATTTTATAACACTTTTCCTTTCGTCGCGCCCAATGTATTTTCTTTCATTACGCCCTCTAGTTTCTGGAGAAAGCGAAGAAAATCTCCTTTGGTGAGCAAAAGTCCAGGTTTGTCCCCTTTCCAAAAATCCAAACCCGAAGAAAATCGCTCCAGAACTTCTCCAGATATTGCGTTGATTGTGGTCAGGCCACCATCGAGTCCCATATGCGTTTCCAGTTTCACGCGGCGCTGTTGCCCGAGAGCAGCGTGGCGGCGGATTGTTCCAATGGCTTCAACGCGCAGAGAGCATCATCATTCTATCCCATATATTTCCTTGACCGCGCTCCTTTCATTTACGGCTTGTGTTTTCGCGTTGTCTGTTGTTCATCAAGGAGCAGATTCAGCGACGTCAATAATTGAATTGAATAATTCTGTATTTCAGGGGGAATTTCCCCTTATCATACACTAGGACCGCGTGCACAGTTGCGGGTGGGATGAGCGAGCTCGCAACTCAACCACTTTGAACAGTTTTGAGCAGTGCTGACGACAGCGACACCAAAAACCTCCAAAGTGTTTGTCATTTCACACAATGAAAACTAAGGTCAACCGACCTTGGTTGTTCGAGATCAAAAAGAAACTGCCGCAACAAAACACTGGCTATGGGATGCCCATCCTGTGCATTGGGTTTCTTTCACTGTGTCACGAAAGAAAACATTATAATTGCTTAGGCTGCATGATTTTACTTCCCAAATAGCTTACATTCCACGAATCAGCAGAAATCAGCAGGATTTTCGATGACTCCGATTTATGCCCGTTGTGCTCCCCAATGGATCCATCCAACAAAAAAAGGTGTTTGCTTCACTTATGTGCATCCATATATTTGCTAATGTGCGGGTCCTCTTGGCACGCAAACCTGATCTTGCTTGTCGTTAACCTGCGAATTGTCGTTAACAACACTTCTTGATTGTTTGGATTCCATTCCCACAAAGAGGCAAAACCGAAAATCTAAATTCCCATGGGTTAACAGGAAACTTAAGTCACTTTTTCGTCAAAAGAGGAAAAGTCGTGCCTTGTTAAAGAGTTGTGACACGGTATCGAATCGCAGAAAGTATGAGTCCTTGAGAGGTGAATTCTGACCTATTCGGAGCATTTATTTCCCGTGCAATTACTAGCAATTATTCCCGACCTTTCTGGTCCTACTTAAAATCCCTCAAAACTGAATCAGTGTTTCCTTCTATTACTGACTGACTCCAAGGGGAGAACATCAAATTCAGCAGTTTCAGCTGCAAACATTCTTAACGATTTCTTCATTAGCGTTTTCTCACCACGTAATAATGATGTCCTCTCGCAACCAATTCCCAGTGCCATTCTGAATGTTCTTATTTCGGAACCCTTGTTTTTTACAGCAGTAGGTGTTCATAAACTTCTGAGTGGCATCATTCCCAAAAAACCACCTGGCCCCGATGGTCTTCCTGGAAGATTACTGAAGGAATTGGCACCTTCACTCTGCGCACCCATATCAGCTTTGTTCAATTTAATTTCAAGAACTGGTGAGATTCCCTTGGATTGGAAGCGAGCATTTGTGACCCCAGTTCCGAAAAAAAGGTTGCGACAGAAATCCTCCTGATGGGTATCGCCCTATTTCTTTAACCTGCATACTGTCAAAAATATTCGAACGGATTCTTTGCAAGTACATTACATCATTCCTTTCAAGTATCAATTTCTTATACCCGAATCAGTTTGGATTTAGAAGCAAGTGTTCCTGTGAGGCTCAACTTGTGCTGTTTGCTGATGACTTAGCACGGTCTCTTGACTCCCATATCCCTGTCCATGCCATCTTCTTGGATCTAACGAAAGCATTTGACTTGGTGTGCCACAGTAAACTCATCCAAAAATTGAATTCTATGGGCATGCCTTTTCCACTGGTCAGGCTAATTGAATCATTTCTGAGCGATAGGTCACAACAAGTCAGTGTACAAGGTTCGCTTTCGGACAATGCCCGTGTTACATCCGGTGTACCCCAGGGGAGTGTCATTGGACCTCTCCTTTTTCTGATTTATATAAATGATATCGCTGAGGGTCTGGTCTCTTCAATCCGCTTGTTTGCTGACGATGTGGTGCTTTATCGGCCTATTAGGACGGAATCTGACAGGATGGCACTGGGATCTGATCTTTGTCAAATATCATCCTGGTGTGAGAGATGGAATATGCGAATTAATACCAACAAGTCCAAGGTTGTTCATTTTGGTTCTCGAACAGTAAGTGATGCACCAGCTTACTCTATAAATGGCCACAATCTTTCTGCGGTATCGCAGTTCAAATACTTAGGGGTTGTTTTTTCATACGATCTAAGTTGGGAACCCCATATTGATTTTGTGGTCAAGAAAGCTTCCGCCACCATTGGCTACATTTTCAGAAATTTGAAAAATGCGCCAGTTCAACAAAAACGGCAGGCTTTTGTCAGCCTGGTTTTACCCATTTTGGAATATGCTTGTGCTGTGTGGAGTCCCTACAAACGTTGTGAAATTCAATCCCTCGAAAATGTTCAGCGGCGGGCAGCAAGAGTAATTACCGGTACTTTTGACAGGTTAGCGAGTGTATCCAACCTCCTTAGTCTCCTGGGAACAGTTCCAAAGACCTGTCTACCACCGCATCCCCCACATCCCCCGCATCTTAACTCCGCATCCCCCGCATCCCCCGCATGCAGATAAACGATGCGGGGGATGCGGGGTAAAGATGCGGGGTATGCGGGGGAGATTGCTGTTTGCATTCTCATTTTTTGATTTTTTTGTTGTTTGTGGTAGATTGCTGGCTGGTCGCATTCTCATTTTTTCTGAATTTTTTTTGGTTACGGTTCCAAAGACCTGTCTACATGTGGATTTGGCAATTTCGCGGACGTGTGCTATTCTTTATTCGAAATTAAAGCTAAACAAACCTGACCTAACCTCTCTGCGCCCTTAGCGAACCCAGCCTAACCAATCCTGCCTAATCTTCTTTGGCAATGTGCAGAGAGGTCAGGTCAGGTTAGATTGGGTTTATTTGCGAATAAGGAATAGCATACGTCCACGAAACTGCCGAATCCACATGTAGACAGGTCTTTGGAACTGTTATAAAAAAAAAAAATCAGAAAAAATGAGAATGCGACCAGCCAGCAATCTTCCACAAACAACAAAAAAATAAAAAAATGAGAATGCAAACAGCAATCTCCCCCGCATCCCCCGCATCTTTACCCCGCATCCCCCGTATCGTTTATCTGCATGCGGGGGATGCGGGGGATGCGGACAGCGTAGTTAAGATGTGGGGGATGCGGGGGATGTGGGGGATGCGGTGGTAGACAGGTCTTTGGAACTGTTACCGTCTCCTGGGCCTTCCAACTCTTGAGTCCAGGCGACGCGATCACTGCCTTAAACTTTTGTTCGGTTTTATAATACATGATTTTGACTGTCCAATTCCCTCTCATTATAGCCTAAAATCTTTACAACGTAGAACGGATAATGGCCTAAGTTCACCCTCCCATTTTGCAGACGAAATTTATACTTCAACTCATTTTTCCCCCGATCGATCTCTTATTGGAATTCCCTATCCAGTGATTCTGACCTCATTTCAGTCGCGTCATCCCGCATCTCTCACACCAGGACTGTTTGATCCATAATCTGTGAAATTACCCATTTTGTCCTACCTTCATTTCATTCTGTCTCTGGTTCAGTTGAATGAGTTTCTCTGCGTGCCGTGATTTTATTTTGAATATGACGAAGACCCTCTGGGTCATAGACCTATTGCTGTATAGGAAACACTTTTTTTATGTCCACCAAATTCTTTGTGGAATTTCTTTGCAATAAAATAAAAAATAAAAAAATAAAAATTGGCGTCCTCCATTTTTCTTGTCAACCTATACTGTTTGCGCTGTCCCCCAATGATTGCAGTAACCATCCGCAACACTTGACCCAGTCCACATGAAACAGGCATTCGGAACTGCAAAAGTGTAACCTAATCTTTTCATGGCCCATTTCAAGTTGATAAAAGCAGATGGTGTGCGGTGGCAAGGTGGGTACGTGATGTACCTACATGAGCAAGGAGTACAGAAATGTCTCATCGGCGATTATCGGGCTTATGCTTTTGAACATTGTTGCAAAGAATCCACTTTTTCGGACTGATTGCCAAAACAAGTGAATTGCTTTTCCAGAAAGTCGATCGCAAATTCCATGCTTTCCGCTGCACGGACACTCAATGGCAGAAATGATGATCCAACGCGTCTTCAAACATTTTGTTTTGTTTGAAGACGAAATTGCACCCAGTGCCGGCGTTCACCGGAAGCAAAATTTCAACGCCAACCGAAATTTCAAAAACCCGTCCAATTTCTCTTTGCAAAATGTGAAAACGCTCGCAATAGAGGCCC
>JASGXE010014992.1:0-38461 GCA_030068105.1 Sinentomon sp. SZTP_YWyxl
GTAGATATGAAAAGAAGTGAGAAGGAAGACGGAAGTGCATTCCATCACGGACAGTGCGAGGGAAGAATGAGAAGGAAAACAAAATTCTGCATGCATTTTACGAGCGGAGCCGTGATATGAAATCCATGCCGACTGGGGAGTGGAATACTATATCTGGCGCTTTTATTTTTACTGCCTGAATAAGAATAAAAAGAAAGAAAAAAAGTTTCCGAGGCAACAGTTAGATGGGAAAAACACATGTGTGGGTACATTAATTCCGCCGCCACTATACATCCCATCACTTAGAAGACCAAACCACCATTCTTAAGATGAGACCGGTTCATTGAGCTGCATTGCAACATGCCGCTGACAATGTTATGCATTTTGCTGGCCATGCAGAATGCTAGCGAATTTCCAGATAAAAAGGCTCGCATTTAAAAGCTCACATAAATAAACCCCCCAAACTTACAGCAATGCCACACGAATAGTGTATTGGATGGTGCCACTAGCCACTTTTCTTTTGTTGTTTTCAACAAATGAGAAAAAACAAAATATGCAGAAAAATCTCCGTAAACCTACCAAAGGTAGTGCTTCGTCAGGGGTTGGTCTGACCACCTGGGTTTGGTCATCATTAGCCAGAGTTGCTGATGGCACTGCCTCGGCCTCCTTCTGGGCCACTACTGACTCCTCTGGTTGAAGCTCATCACCTCCGTTTTGCTTTTGATGCTCATTCTGGGTCACTACTGACTCCTCTGGTTGCTCATCACCTCCGTTTTGCTTTTGATGCTCACCCTCTGATGCTTCATGTTCCTGTTCATCTTTCTCTGCCTCTTCCATCACAAGCTCTTCCCCCTGCTTCTCCTCTACTCTCTTTCCCACCACCTTTTCCATGCAGAGAAATGAGAAAAAAATCACCCAATTAAGAAAATGAGATGCCTGACCTCCTTCCTGTTCTTCACTTGAAAATTTTTAATTGATAAAACTTCCAGTTCATTTCATTTATCTGATGAATTTGCACAATTGGTGAATATAAAGAGGGAAGGGGCAAAGACAAAAAACTGCCAAGAATGTAGGTAGTGGGCAAAAAGCAAAAAAAAAAACGAAGAAATTGCAAATAAGCTGTTCCAACCGCACGGTGGCTGTTCCAACAGCTCCTCATTAATTCAGTCGTGTAGATATGAAAAGAAGTGAGAAGGAAGACGGAAGTGCATTCCATCACGGACAGTGCGAGGGAAGAATGAGAAGGAAAACAAAATTCTGCATGCATTTTACGAGCGGAGCCATGATATGAAATCCATGCCGACTGGGGAGTGGTATACAATATCTGGCGCTTTTATTTTTACTGCCTGAATAAGAATAAAAAGAAAGAAAAAAAGTTTCCGAGGCAACAGTTAGATGGGAAAAACACATGTGTGGGTACATTAATTCCGCCGCCACTATACATCCCATCACTTAGAAGACCAAACCACCATTCTTAAGATGAGACCGGTTCATTGAGCTGCATTGCAACATGCCGCTGACAATGTTATGCATTTTGCTGGCCATGCAGAATGCTAGCGAATTTCCAGATAAAAAGGCTCGCATTTAAAAGCTCACATAAATAACCCCCCAAACTTACAGCAATGCCACACGAATAGTGTATTGGATGGTGCCACTAGCCACTTTTCTTTTGTTGTTTTCAACAAATGAGAAAAAACAAAATATGCAGAAAAATCTCCGTAAACCTACCAAAGGTAGTGCTTCGTCAGGGGTTGGTCTGACCACCTGGGTTTGGTCATCATTAGCCAGAGTTGCTGATGGCACTGCCTCGGCCTCCTTCTGGGCCACTACTGACTCCTCTGGTTGAAGCTCATCACCTCCGTTTTGCTTTTGATGCTCATTCTGGGTCACTACTGACTCCTCTGGTTGCTCATCACCTCCGTTTTGCTTTTGATGCTCACCCTCTGATGCTTCATGTTCCTGTTCATCTTTCTCTGCCTCTTCCATCACAAGCTCTTCCCCCTGCTTCTCCTCTACTCTCTTTCCCACCACCTTTTCCATGCAGAGAAATGAGAAAAAAATCACCCAATTAAGAAAATGAGATGCCTGACCTCCTTCCTGTTCTTCACTTGAAAATTTTTAATTGATAAAACTTCCAGTTCATTTCATTTATCTGATGAATTTGCACAATTGGTGAATATAAAGAGGGAAGGGGCAAAGACAAAAAACTGCCAAGAATGTAGGTAGTGGGCAAAAAGCAAAAAAAAACGAAGAAATTGCAAATAAGCTGTTCCAACCGCACGGTGGCTGTTCCAACAGCTCCTCATTAATTCAGTCGTGTAGATATGAAAAGAAGTGAGAAGGAAGACGGAAGTGCATTCCATCACGGACAGTGCGAGGGAAGAATGAGAAGGAAAACAAAATTCCACATGCATTTTACGAGCGGAACCATGATATGAAATCCATGCCGACTGGGGAGTGGTATACAATAAGACTCAATGGCAGGTCAAACCCTTTCTCAGGCAGAGAGTTCCACTGCAGGACAGTCCTGCAGTCCTGCCCGAAAAGGAGAACATGTCAATGTCTTTTGTAAGGTCTGTGAGCGGAGCTTATAATTGTGGTCTTCATGCAAGTAGAATGAAGGCAAGCCCAGATACCTAAGTAAACTGCCCTAGCCCTCTTGCCCTTGCCTGCAAGGGCAAGAGGAAAAGGCATGTCAAACGTTTTGCCTCCCGCTTGCTCAAAGAGAGTCCAATCTCATGAAAGATGACATGAGACTGACACTGCTTTCTCATCTGTAATTGCTCATCATAAAACGAGCAGCCTTGTGCTGTCTTCTGCAGATCTGAAATCTGGCCACTTTGCCACGGATCCCAAGCTGGAGCAGCATATTCCAGGATTGGACGGACCCTAGGTGGACACTTCCTGTAATTCTGGTTCAGAAAATACAGGCTGTTCCAAAATTAACTATACACTTTTGTCTTCCTCCTTCTAGGTTTCTTATGAAGGTGATGGTAAGCTGAGAGATGGCTGTACACTCTGAAGCAGAGGAAGAAAATTGTGTGCTCGTTGGAAGTTCACTTGAGTGTCATGCAGGTGCAGCGGATATTTCGGGACAATCACCATCTCAGTGCTCCGCCCACGAAAGCAAAATTACGAACTGCACCAGAAATTCATGCAACCCTGGTCAATAAAGCAGGTAGATTCCTGCACCATTTCAATATTTTCCAATGACCTTGCAGAGCAAAGCCACCCACCTCCATGTGCTTGTGGTTTTTGACCAGGGTTGCACAAATTTCTGGCCAGTTTGAAATTTTGTTTTCCTGATCGGAGCAACGTGATGGTGATTTGTCACGAAATAACCGCTGCACCTGCATGACATTCACGTGAACTTCCAAGGAGCACACCATCTTCTTCCTGTGCTTCAGAGTTAAACAAACAAATGGCCATCTCTCAACTTCCCCTCAACTTTATAAGAAACCTAGAGGGAAGAAAAAAAGTGTATTGTTAATTTTGGAAGAACCTGTACAGAGCTCTGTTAGCTTTTGAAGTGAGCAGGTTGACTTGGGGTGACCAATTAAGTTTGGTTGGTTGTAAACTTTACTCAACGGTAAGTAAATTCTTTCCGTGGGAGCAAGAAATAATCATTAAGAACATGATGATTCTTGGTTGAGTAACCAATAAAATTGCATTTCTCGACATTCATTGCCATGAGTGATCTTTGGATGAGAGTAAGTCCATTTCGGTGTGGATCACATCACTTCACTTCACTCCAGACAATGAAAGTACTGCGTCACTCAATTATCATTTGCCATAGACTTTTTTAAACATTTTTAAAAGCTGAGATTTTAGCCCAGGGCATTGGCCCAAAGGCTCTTGCTGCTGTCTTTAAATAAGACTGTTCGATCACACAATTACCTAAGGTGGATGAAGTGTCTGAAGATTCAAGTTTGAAGAAATCACTTATTGGGACCCGAAAGGTAATTTTCATATGGTCTTCATTCAGGAACGTGTCAGTCTTCATAACTGAATGGTTTTCTTTTGCTCACCTCTGTTCCAAGGGTATTCATTTCAACATAAAACAATTCCTCATAACAACATAAACAACATGGCACTGGGATTCATAAAAGAAAAAAAAAATCAATCTCTTGCATCGACAGGCTCCAACAGTAATTTAGTGTTACAGTTCTACACTGTTCTCACAGCAAATACGATAAAAAAAATAACTTGCAGGAATGAATCAAAACTTACACTTTCAGACTGATTGGATGGAAATATGGGTAATGACAAGCGCATTAGCCGAACAACGGGTTGTTGCTGCAAGAAGAAAAGAGTTTTTCAGTGTGCTAAATAAAATCATCGCCATTGACTTCGCAATCCACAATTTGAAGGTCAGAAAACACAATGTGCATTTTCTATTTTTTATGCTTTAATGGCGATTCTGTTGATATGCAGTGAATATTTTTTAACATGGCACCAGAAAAATGTTGGGTTTCTCCTAAGAACTAAGTCCAGGAAGACCCCCAGTCAAATTTAAACGAGTGATGCCCGGAAGTTAAGAGAAAAAACCTCCAACCTCCAAAAGCTCATTTTAGATGATTTCCTAAGCCCAGGTGATTTTGGCTCATCAGTCGGTGAGCCTTGATGCGAAGAAACATGAAAAGGGCAGAAATGAATGTGGCTAAAAGAGCCACAACAAAAACAATTATTGCAAACAGTTCGAAAACCTGTCTTGATTTTGAGTAGACCTAGCTCATGGACATAACTTGCCATTTCTCTTTGTTATTTCTTAATAATTATTGTTCGTACAGGTAACCAAACCAAACCTGACCCACGCACCATGCCAAACTTCCCCACCTGCTGATTGTTGTTAGTCCACATCAGACTGTTGATTTTCTCAACAGAAACTGCCTAGTAACTGCAAATCACATCCTCTAGTTTGGTTAACCTGGCTCCACATGTTGACAGGAACTCGTAATCAATGAATGAATGCGTACGTTTGCATCGAAAAGACTTGGCCTGCATTTTCCATAAAAAATATGCTGTCCAATTCAGAAAAACAACTTCCTTGTGGTCGCCAATTTTCACATCTACCCCCCTCCTTCAAACACATGAATGCCATTTTTGCATGCCTCAAATTCACTTAATTTTATGCCATGGTCTAGAAAACCAAGCGTTTCAATGAATAATTTTTTATCGCATTAGACAACTGCATCAGATTCCTAGCTGATGCAATGATTTTTCACATCTAGAATATCATTCTGAAGTCTGTCCTTACGCCTTGGTTTGGATTCTGTCATTACTTTCAGACTGTAAATGAATGAAAAACGCCAAAAAGAAAAAAAATGGGGAACTAATCTTTTACCATCAAAAAAAAGTAAAAAGAAACAAGCAACAGCATCGGCACCTGCTGACCCCAAAAAAATTGATTGAAAAATTGATATGAAAATCCTCGCACGAATTCTCTGACCTCAGTTAAATATAACCAGACTCATGAGATGCATACATTCCTTAAACTGAAGAAAATAGCTTCCTTTCTCTGAATTAAAATACTAAATGGAAAAATTGGTAGAAATGAAAACTTACAGTCCCAGGCAATCTGACACCAGTTAAATTTCCAGGAAGCGAGGCTCTTGGAAGCCGGTTGAGCCGTACTACAGGTTGCTGAAAGAAATAAAGAAAGTTTTCCAGGATAATAAATGAAAGCAACAAAATCCCTGAAATTCCAAATAATTCAACTTTAGAAAGTGCATCAAAAATATAGCAAAAATATAATTGTAAAAATGCAAAATTAATTCAAAATTAAAAGATTAAATTTTGAAATTAAATTCATAAGAACAGAAAAATAATTCAATTTCAGAATCTTTAGAAATTCAGGTTTCGCAATCTGGTCAACGGGCCAGTTTTGTTGGGCATAATTATTTCTGAAGCAGGGACCCAGACAAAACAATAATTGGGTTTCCTCAAACTGATTTTTATCACTTCCAGGAACCCCTCACCATTTGATTTATACCAAGTTTAAGCTGAAGCTTAAAACAATAAATGACAGCCTGCCTACCGCAGATCGAGAGAAGCTATCAAAATTGATAAGAATGCTATAAAATTTGTGAAAGAAGTTACAGCTTGTCATGGTGTGCATGTTTTCGCAGCTGTTCAAAGTTTGATAGAGTCAAAAATGAGTATAAAGCATATTTTATGACAATTCAAGTAAAAAATTTAAACGAATGATTCCGAAATGCCAGAAAGACGAACTCTCAGGAACTCACCAGTTTCAAAATTGATGAAGCTGAAAACCGTCTCTGCAAAATAGGAAAAAAGCAGAAATGATCAGATAAGGGTAAATAGCATAGGTATGTAAAAAAATGTGCCATTTCAAAAGACAATGCTTGCATCTTCTATATAAAATTAATCCATAAAAAATTATAAATGAATCCATTTTATGGCCACCCTTCAGCTCAATACCATATTATCACCTACGGGTACAGTTTGCAACAGAGTCCTGTCAAGTTTTACCCAAGATTAGCCAGACGATATAGCCAGGTCCTTATGCCTGGGCCTATATCAAGCTTCGTAGAACAATATCGAAGCTGAGAAGAAATGAAAGACTTGAGGCAGATGCAAACACTTGGTAATAAGGAAAAAACATTCACGTCAGCAACACAGGCCTACCTTTCCCAGGCCTATCTGTGTGTCTGTGCCTCACTCAATTTGATTATGTGGCACTTGATTTTGATTAGAAACATGACTCATGTTTGCGCACGCTATGTTTGCTCGTGTTTACTCATGCTGGGGTGGGGTGGGGCAGATCCACTGGCAGGTTAGTTGCTGCAGCTTAAAGTAATTATCAGGTGAGAGGGTGACCCATTTCAACTAATCCTGAATCCTGACTTGAAGCTCCAGCTCCAGCGATAAGTCAGATCATGTCGATCGGTGGGACAGGCAAAGAGATGTGGAAAGAAGGGTGTCAAAATAGTTCAAAATGATCCGAAATTTGTCTAGAGATTCTGGCATCATGGACTTCTGACCTTTGTTTAAAAATCCAAACGGATTCGTGCAATGCAATGCATACCACAGGTTGCTGGAAAAATAGACTTCAGTGTGTATAGAAAACAAAATGTGTTTTTCAATTATTTCATGATTTATACTGGCCATTTTGCTCATGCATTTACTATTTTCAAGAGGGAACAAGGAAAATTTTATGTTAATCCTCCAAATCACAGCTCTGAAATGAGCAAACAAAACACAGAATAACATCTTGGAGTTGAAGTGCAGCACCGTAAAAAAATTTTGTTTTAAAAATTACAGAACTTGGAAAAAATCCGACAAAAATGTCTGCCTCTAGCTAGTTGTTTCAATTTTCAACAGGTAATTCCTGTTGGTTGTGTGATGCATGACCAGATTTGAGCACTGCAAGATTTCCCAATCGTGATATGAAACAAGTAGGCCTATTGTCGTTCCAGAACCTTAGAAGTGACGGAAGACCAGTTTGGAGAGAAAAAACAATATGAATGATTGTTAAAAAATTGCACTCCTTGCCATGCAATCCCAACATGTGTTTATCTGTGCTTCGAAATCGGCTATGAGCTGACAAGTTACAAAGATCATGATACCAGAAGTGAGAATTATGATAAGTGGGATGAACCAATGGCAGATCAAAAGGAAATTAGCAAAATTAGGTGCCGATCGGATAACTCAGTTGTCCCAGAAATTGAGCCGAAGCTAAAACTCTACTAAAACTCTGCCAAAGCTAAAATTCAGTTGATCCAACAAATTGGAGAGAAGTACCTAACTCAACTGAAAAGTATGTTCACGAAAGAAGTCACAGCTCATCTTTGCAACGCAGAGCTGTTTCGGTGGTGTAAAAGTCAAAATGCGCAGCTGATCCTGTATTTTTGAATAATAAAAATGATCCAATATGAGATTTATAATGACTGTTGCAGCAAGTAAGGTGAGAGAAAAAGGTGCAAAAAACTCACCGTGCACCTTGATCGCTTCGCCTTTGATGACGATGATGACTGCTGCTGGAAAGAAGTAAAGGGGAACAATTAATAGCCTAGGGTAAAACAATGTGCAAAAATGTATGCTTCTACTCTGTAACTAAATGTCATCCAAAGTACCACAACTTGTCACATTTACCTACCTTACACATGACGTGAACGGCCGTTTTTCATTCCCCATATAACAAGAGTGCAACAACGGAATCCAAAGGACCGGGATCCCCTCCTTCTATTCATAAAAAATCGAAGAGAGAAATCGTGAAAACACTGAAATGACTTAAAAATAATTCTTCTTCAGTGGTGCAACCTTGGATGAAATTATGATTTAACTCGCTTCCACAGAATCTCCTTTTCTTGTGCATTTATCAGGAATGGTTCCAACATTTCTGACAGACTGCTTATTTCTTTCAAGTGCCGATAAGGATAAGATTTCTCTGATATCGAGAATAAACGCCGTCCATTTGGATGAAAATCCAAGCCACAATTTAAACATGTTGAAAGTGGAAACAGAAAAAAAAATTCCAAAAGCTCAGCACTGATGATTCGTGACTTGGCCCATGTCCTGACGTTTGCCAAGATAGTTGCTGCAAAAAGGTAGGAAAAAGACAGTAAGAAAAAGAGCCGACGTTTTTAAAGAAAATGCAAAATATGGCTTTGCTCATCCATTTTGACAAAAAAGAATGCTGTGCACCATCCAGTTTAACAAAATATTCCCCCAACTGCAGAATGGTTGTGCCCTGGAGTAGGTCCTTAAGTTGGTGTTGCCTCTTCACACTGAGAATCCTGACCTGTGAATCGTGAATGAGACAGAAAAACATCAAAAAATCAAGGAAACATCAAAAAATCAAGAAGTTTTGCCCAAACTCTGCACCCAATCCCTCTGAACAAATGCGCCCAATTTCTTTTGCTCTGGCCATTTAGATTCTCATTTGTGTTCAGGTGTCTTCTGGAATGGACTCAGGTGTAGTCTTGTTCTTTCACCTGTTTCAAACCAAAGTCTGAGCTGCGTCTCATCGTCGTTGGAGTCCATAATTAACATCGACACAAACAATAACAACAACAGGGGCGCAAAAGCCGGGGGACGTGTCCCCTCCAATATTCTTCTGAGTGAATTCGTCCCCTCCAAAAATTTTGCAAAACCTTGTTTGTTCATTTCTGAAGTAAACACAAAAAGCATTGCTTTTTTTGAAAAACTGAGCATTTGGGCATCATCATTTGAGGTTCCATTTTTTCAAAATTTCTTCCCTTTCGGGGAGGGGGTGTACCCCTCCCCCGGCGTTGCGCTACGCATCGTTGGACGTGAACAAGTCACCGTTGTTTATCGACGGTCCCACGTCCACCCCCCCCCCCAAAGTCCAGGTGGCTTTTGCGCACTTGAACAACAATATGACTCAAAGCAGCAATGGCTACGAAATGCTTTGTGACTCAACAGATCAAAGAACGTATTTATTTGTTAATTACTTGCAGCCAAATCTTTCGTAAAGTTTTTAGAGATTGCAACGTTTCGAAAAACTTTACATCTCGAAAAACTTTGCGAATGGTTTGGCTGTAAGTGATTTTCAAATATGTTCTGTGATTTGCCCATTCGTGGTGCACGTGCTGAAATTGACTCAACAGATGATGCCAACATGAACAAAGTTTGCGACGGTTTTCGACATCCAGTTTCCATCCAGAAACTGGATGGAAATCGAATCAATGGGGGTGGATTGAAGGCATCTGAAAGAAACTTTGGACAGCCAGTGTGGAAGTGTGGAAAGTAAGCAGAAAGGAAATGTGGCTGAGTCCACTTACACTTTTGGCTTCATCTCTGCTTCCTCTTTTCCCCCGTTTCTTTGATGATGGACCAGCTATTTGGTGTTGTCTTGCTGCCACCTCATCGGACTCGCCACTAGGATCAGGATTCGGATCCTGTCCAAATCCAAGCAGAAAAAAGAGAAATTATGTGAAAGATCAGCTGAAATCAAAGACAGAAAACAAAGAACAATATGAGAAGGATCGGTCAGTTCAGACAGAAATTTTCAGGAGGAATGGGCAAAGTGGAAGATCACACCACATCAGCTTTAGATTTACACCTTCATTTTAATTCATATCTTGGCAATTCCTTCATTTCCTGCACCCTCGAGTAGTCCCAGCAGAGAACTAACTTATTAAATAACAACTATCCTACTGCCCACATCATCAAAGCCATGGGAAAGTGAACATAGCTTACTGAAAAGTAATAGAATTTGGTTATGTTTGGAAGTGATCTGGAAGCCTAAAACACAATGTGAAACAAAATTGAGGCATTTCAGGGCTCATAAAGAAAGAAAAATTAATGTTTTCAGATCACTGATGAAACTGATTTGGACACTGGGTCGTCACTTAATTTTCATGGGGCATTCACCCTATGTCTAGACCTTCCTTAATGTTTCGATAGACCCCCCCTCTTCTCTGTTCTTATTGCTCCATGGTGGACAGTCTGACCAATGGAACATCAATTTTGTACTCGAAATGGACTTCAGCACTTCAAAAAATCTATTTAGGTTCCGGACACCGAGCCCACGTCCGCTCTGATTTGGGTTCTGCTCCTAGATTCTCCGCTGGTAGTAGCCTCAGACCTTGTCTCGGTAGGCCTACCTCGTGACCATGGCTTGAAATTGAACATCCAAGCCCTACAACAAAAACCATTGCTAAATTGGAAAGAAAAGCAGCAGGGGAAATTACATATTTTGAAAAGAACAAAAATAAAGCGACAAATGACATTCTAGTAATTACAGCTGGACTGGCTTCCTGACCCCATGCTGGAATGTTCAAGTGGGGTTAAAATTTTGGCAAAACGGACTGCATATCACTGGCCGCCTGGAATAAAATCGTTCTCAATAATCTGTCTTCCACTTGCAGTGAGGGAAAATGCAGTGGAAGCCGTTTTGAAGGAAACTGGTTTGAATCAATATGTGGCACTGTTTCTGATAAGTGCCCATATTGTCATGTGATTCTTTGACTTTGGCAGTCATTTGCTGCACCGGGGCAATGCGATTGTAAAGGGGAAACACATTTTTCAAAGAACGCGAGTTCCATTTAAGCACGGAAGGAGCAGAAATGCAGATATGACAATTGATAGAACACTTCTGGAGCTGGTACTCACTGGAAAAAACATGGGACCACACACTGCTATTCATGACATCACATCGAGGTCACTAAAGAGCACCTGGAAAACAAATTGCAGAACAAGGCAAATGCCAAACAACACATGCAGGGCTGGCAGAGAATGCATTTTCTGCCATCCCTGCATGTAATGTTTAGAATTGGCTTTGTTTAGCAATTTGTTTTCCAGGTGCTTTTTAGTGACCTCAGTGTGATGTCGTGAATTGTAGTATGCGGTCCCATATTTTTTTTTCGGTGAGTACCTCCAGAAGTCATCGGACGACAAAAAAGTCACTACATTTTTTGTTCAGAATGTCACCACGATGCGGAAAACAAAGTATGGCCAACTATTTCAGAAACATCGTGTTTATCGTATCCACCAGAAGTCTGCCATCAAATGAAATGAACAGGTTTTGCATATTTCTCGCACCGTGGCTGTGAAATTGAAACTCATTGTGACAAGGTGTTCCCTTCCGTGTTCAGCAGCCAAAGTGAAGGCAGGGTGTTCGAGAATGGCATTCGCAATAAAAAATGGTGTTCTTGGCAGCAACGACGGCACATTTATGCAACACCACCACAACAGCTCGGTGGTGGTGGACGAACCGGACTTCGAGATTCCAACTCCCAAATAACCCACCACGATGTTGGATGCACTGCCATGGGATAGAGGAATGCACAAGTCAAAACACATTCGTCCATGTGATGGAAAATTTACAGCCCTCACTGATTCAGTGCAATTGAAAAAATCAACCCCTCATCAGCATCCTCAAGAGCCCAAAAATAAGATAAAAAAAAAAGGGAAAAAATGTACCTCATGTGCCGGACGCTTGCCCCTCCTTGTCCTTCTTGCCACTTCAGCAACTTCAAGATAATGAGCCTTCCCTCTCACATCTGCCACTTTCTGTTTAGCCTGGATTTGGTTGAAAATCAAATGTTCAATGATCAATTCAACAGAAAAGAATGGGTTAAATATACAAAACATCAAGTTTCCCAACTGCAAACTTGGTTTCACAGTGACGCTCACATTTCCTCATCACAATCTGTTCAACCCAGTCACGATTTTTGGACATTTTCTGATGTGACGAAATGCAGTCCCCATATTCGTAAAGGAAAACGATTTGATGTTTCGCAGCGCTGCACGCACTGCTTTTTCAAGTGATGCTTCTCCGGTTGAGGGAACACGGAAACTCCCGTGTTCCCTCAACCGAAGAAGCATCACTTAATAAAGCATTGCGTGCAGCGCTGCGAAACGACGTCAAATCGTTTTCCTTTACGAACAGATAAAATGGCCGCAACTTTTCAACTCTGTGATTCTCTTTGGTGTGATCTTCCTGTTCGTTGCGCTCGCTCTACAATTGTGAAAATCTTTGTAATTATGCTCGAGTAAAAAAGTCTCAATCTTGAAACTCAATTTTCTCATTTTTGAGTTCCCTGCCTGTTTTTGGCTTCCAGGAAGCATATTTTTTGCAAGTAAAATGGTAAAAATTTGCACACTTATAAAAAAAAAACCATGCCAAATTGAATGCCGGAGCCAGAATTGGAAAATATCGACTGTTGAGACACCATGGGGTCCTATTCTTTACCAAAAATCATCAAAATTGGGCATATGTCGAAGGCTGGAGCGGAGGGGAAGCCCCCTTAACAGAATCAAGCACCAAAAAAAATATTTCTTCAGTTATTGCAAAACAGAAATCAGTTGGAAAGTTCCGGAATGTGCAGTCTGAAAATACAGGGTAGCCCAAAAGTCTTTGGCCACAGGAAAAAATTAAATTTGCTATCTTTATCATACTTTGTAGTCCGAAACTTTACGAGAGCTCTAACCATGGATGTCAAGACTCTAATCGGAAATATTAGCACCGAATAAAGTGGCGAAATCTGCGGAGGAAGCTCGGTGATATGATAAAAACAGTAAATTAAATTAAATTTACTGTTTTTACATTATTTTCTGATTTATGACTTCTTGCTGTTGACAAAGACTTTGGGCATCCCTGAATGTGCACATGTTGTACCAATTAAAGTGTTGACATACGTGGCAAGAGCAAGAGAAAGATTCTGATCACAAAATATGGTAAAACATCAAATTTACGTTTTTCCTATGGTCAAAGACTTTTGGGCTAACCTGTACAAAAATTTAAAATTACATATATGCCATTCTCTCATTTTTATGGCATCGGAAATAATATACAAATTTCAAAAAAAAAATTTCCACCAATAAAGTGGGTTTCAAACCGGTAAGAAAAAACAGTAAATTAAAAAAATTTTAAATTTCTGATTTTAATTTTCTTTCAAAGACGGGAGTTGCCTTTGGAAATTAAATTTCATATGGAAGAAAAAGAAAATTTGGCACAAAATTGGAAAACCAAAACCCAAAAAACTTTTCATGAAAAAAAAATCAATTCTTTTAAAAAGTAATATTTTTTGGGTATAAAAATGAGGGAAACATTTTTAAGGAATTGGAAAAAAATTTACAAATTTAAAAAAGCAACCTTTCCACCCCTGGAGGTTTCAAGGTAAAAAACGCGGTTCTGAAACAAATAAATTGGTTCTTGGTCAAACTCAAGAAAATTGCTTTGGTTGCATTAGAAAAAAAATTGGAAACCCAAATTTTGGCCCCCGAAAAAACCCTGAAAAAAAATTTTGGGGAAACAGCCAACTAATTTTACAAGGGAAACCAAGAGGGAAACATAAACCAAAATGGGGTTAAAGGCCATTTCCACCCTGGATTTTAAGTTAAAAGGCAAAGGGTTGAAAACAAATAAAGGGTTCCTTAAGGAAGCCCAACCAAAAATGCGGTCAGGCTTTGAAACCCATTTTGCCCTTACTAAAAACGGACAATTTTGTTGGGGCCCCAACTTAAAATTGTCCCAAATAGGAAAAGGCAGGAAGGGAAAGGACAAATAAAAGTAAACTTTTTTAAGGAAATGGCTCCCAACTAAATCCAGATTCCAAACATTGATAAAAACGGGTTTTGGGCCCCATTCATTCGCAAAGACCAAAGGAACCAATAATTTCATTTTTGGAAATGTCTAAATCCCAAACCGTTGGCCAAAACTTTTGTAAGATTAAAAACATTTGATTCACAAATTAACCAAAGAAACTGTTTCTTTAAAATGGTCTAAACCCAACCACCACGTTCCAAAACCAAAACCTTTCCTTTTAACCCTTGACGTCACCAAATTTTCTTTTTCTGGGGCTCCTGCCACCAATGTTGAAATGAGGAAAACCTTTGGTGCAAAGCCAAAACCAGAACTTTTTTCAACTTTTGCTATTTTCCCTTTCCAACGGGAACAATAGGGTTTCCTTTAATGGGGGCGGGCCCAATCTTCAGGTAACAGGGAATTGGGACCTAACCTGTCGGGGTGGGCCAAAGCCCATGGGTTTCCTTTGAGGAAAAGACTTTAAAAAGGCACCAATTTCCATCCCGAGGAAACCTTTACCTTTTCCCGTCACGTGCCAACCCCTTTCTTTTTCTGGGCTTTGCTACTTTGTGGGGCATTTCTAAATGCAGAATTTCCAGGTTCATTTCGGGGCTGCCGGCTACAGGTTTGTCCACGGAATTGGGCAAATCCAACTTCCAAACTTCCAGGGTTTCCTTAAAAAACTTTAAAAGGCACCCCTGGGGTTGCAAGTAATTTTGGGAAACTTTTATTAGAACTGTTGAAACACTTGGATGACCCTGTATACTACTGGGATCTCTTTTGCACTCTTTTTTTTCATCAAAACGAGCAGGAAGACAAAAAGCCGATTTTTAAGACGGTTTACCGACGCTGCTGAAAGTTTGCTGAATGCATGTCTTGCAGACAGTCAACATGGACCAGGATTCAGAAAGTTGGAATTATTACACTGATTTGACACCAGGATCCATATCAACAGTGTAACACAGCAACATTGCACTCTCTGTTGATCAGAGCCATCTTACCCAACAGGCAGAAAAGGCACCACATAGGGGTGAAATTTTTAGGCATTCTCAAGAAAAATGGCATTTTGGACATTTGGCAGTAAACGCATGAAGAAAATGTTATGTTTTTTATATTCTGAGGTATACTTGCTCACATAACGAGAACCCCATAGGCCATAATTTGTGACAGTCAACTTGGCCCAAGAGCTCTTCATCTTTCATCTCAAGAGGTCTTCATCTTCATCCGGTGCCAATGAGTGCCTAACTTCCATTGCAGTGATTTCCTGAAAACCATATAGGTAGGTTAATAGCCGATGCAGCTTTCTGCCTTGGGGAGTTCAAGTCAGGATTATATTGCACCGCCGACACAAATGATCCCCTGACTCATACTTTTCAATAGCGGTTGGGCAAACAGGGTGTCCCATTTGTTCCTCGGAGCAAATAAAACGACGACTTGAACTCCCCACGGTTGGAGCTGAATTTGATGCACAGCATCTAAATCCTTGCACATCAGATCAGGCCAACTCATACATCAGCGCTAATGATTTTTGAAGTTTGTTACTACCAAATAGCTGATAGGAGCAATTGAGAACTCATATCCTGCACCAATAATAATGCACATTGTATATCCTGCCTGCCAAGGGGCAACAAGTTACTCGCACCTCAAACTCAACTAAATGCTGTTGCGCTGCCAGAAGAAAATGAAGCTGAACAGCAAAAATCCAAATTCATTTTTCCAATTTTGATTCCAGGTGGATGGTCAGGGCGTGCAGCAGCTGTCACAGCGGTGGGGTGCAACCCAGACAGGGGGTTAGCAGCCGAAGGCTGTAAGGGGGAAGCCCCAACAATAATAAATACTACTTTGGTTACAATAGAGAAACACTGTTTGGTTACAATAGAAAACAATTATAATTTCAACAAATAAAAGAAAATAGGTAACAAATCATGTCCTCATGGTAGTGTTATGACACTTTGTAAATAATGAAAGATGCGCAACAAGTTTAAACAGATAGGTATGCTGTCACCAACCATTCCGTTTGCAGTGCTTATATAGTTGTTTGATCTGCACATTCATTTATTCTATAAAACCACAGTCCTAGAGAACATATTAAAGGGCAAAGAATTAGTTTAAAAAGTACACCAAAAATGAAATTGAGAGGTCCAAAATGTGACATTCAAGAAGAAATAAAAACAAACCATGGAAAGTGAAAAATATTGCTTTCAATTAAGATGTGCTTGCTGGCAAAAAGAAAACACATGATTAGTGACCACATCAAGATGTAAAAATACTTTTTTGCAAATCACACAGGTACGAAGGTTGTTGAATAAGTTTCTGCCTTTGCAATAAAATTCTTGTATTTTGGAGATTTTCATCCATGCAGGGGCCCCAATGGGGGGGTTTGGGGACGCGGCTCACGTCCACTTGGTCTCAGGGGGAGGATTTACACCAGATACAATCGATATCCTGGGAGGGGGGAATTCATGCCACATATTTTCGTATCTGGAGTAGGAGAGATTTTCCTTGTTTGTCACAAAAAATGAACATCATTTTTACATCCTTTTTCCAAAATATGCCACCAATCGCCTCAGAAACGATCATCCAAAGACCACACAACTCACAGGGCTGATTTCAAATCGTGAATCGCGGCAGTCCGGGCTGCCTATTCAAGAAATGCAAACCATTTTATCAAACCACGCGCTGAAGGCTCGAACAACTAAAAACGTGAAAAACGTTGAAATCAAACAAAAAAGGTAGGTTGGGTTGGTCAGGGTAGGTCAGGCTGGTTTGACAGGTTAGGTTTGGTTAGATTTGCTTTATTTTTCACTTTTTCTTCACACGCATAAGCGGAACATGCCCACTTCAGTGGGCATTTCTTGAATACGCGTCCGGGTTGTCCACAAATCATTGTGACAAAATTCAATTCTGGATTCTCTGGACTGCAGCGGTAGGCCGTGCATGGGATGTAGGATGGTCTCGGATGTTTGTGTTCGTTTAGGGGAGGTTCTGGCAAGCCAGTCTGGCCGATGCTAACACGATTTGGTCTTTGCAGCTGCATGCCTTTCGACGTAATTTGTGGCAAGGCAAAAGTCAAATTCATAGGTACCTGCACAGAAAAACGTTTGTCACATCGGATTTCATAAGTTCATTCAATTTTTTTTTTATCATCAAATATGTTTGTTATTATCCATTGTCTGCTATGGAATGCCAAAATTCATTCAAATTGAACCCTGAAATTTCAAAATTTCCTCAGCTATCTTTCCCTTGGAACCTGCTGGGGCTCCTCCCCAGACCCCGATTATTGCTGGGGGGCTCCGCCCCCAGACCCCCCTGGTCTGCGCCCACTTTCCTAAACACAGCTTTCAAAATCTGGGGGGAGCGGCATCCACATGCCTGGGGGGACTGGGGCCCCTGCTTCCACGGCAAAAATACCTTGATCAATTTGCTGATCAATCCATCGTAGTCTTCAATTTATCACAATAAACATGAGGGGCCCTCAAAAATGAACAACGAGAGTAACTGAGAAATGAAACTTTTTCACAGGAACACAAGATTCGTTGATTCGACTGATTCGAGGCAAAAATGTCAATTTTCTGTGTATAAATAAGGTTCACGCCAACGGTACAGTCAGCAAGCACATGTGTATGCAATCGGGACACGGGCTTTGCATTTTGGGTCTTTTGCATTTTGTTATTTGGTGAACAGGTCCTTGTTTGTTCAATTTTGCTGCCTCTGGTAGGTACTTTTTGAAATTGCGATAAAATTAATAATTTGCATCTGATTGATCCAGACATCACCTAATAACATCCAAATTGATCAGATTTTAATGCAGCGGCACAAAAACTGCCAAAAAACAAGAGTTTTTGCACCAAGACAGACACTTATTCAACAACCCTCGTACTTCATGAATGAGCGAGGCGATGGAAGCACTCATGATGATTAAAAGTGTGTTGCTGTATCAATTCCTTGATTGAAAAAAAAATCCTTTAATGAAAAGTTTTGATGCAATGCATAGCTTTCCATGCCTGCCAGAATTGAATTTCAAAAAATAACTGGATTCCTTTGGTTCACCACCACAAAGAGATTTTCTGAATGAATCATCGCAAAATAGTCGAAAATTATGCTTGCCAGAGGAAGGTATGTGGGCACCTACTCAGTATCTAACTGAGGAGGCCTTGCCTTGCAGCTTTCTCGAGGCCACATAAAAAATGCCATTGTTGGCAAGGTTCTTGGAAAAGAGAATGACCCGTTTTTTCAATCAGATCAAAATAATTATACCATCCTCTGCAAACCATTGATTCAGAAACGAACAATATTAGTAAAAACCAATGCTGGATCTTGGAACAGAGTCTCATATTGAAATAAAATTTTGATCCCCGTTGGCTGGCAAATGCCCGGTTGGTTCCTTGGAGTTTTTCTCTCTGGTCTTGCCAATATACTTTAATATTTTTTCTGCCAGAAATCTCAACCGTTTTAATTTCAAGAACTGCATTTCCAACCATGCTTGCCAATTATGTTTTTTAAAAAAAAAAGAAGGCAAATAACACATCCAGCTTCCATTTCCATTTCAATTAAATTGTGCCAGTGTTTGGTGGGGAGCTCAACTAATTTTATTTCCGATGTGTGCCACTGGATTTGAAAAGGTGATAATGATTGCCCTTGTTTAACAGCCTGCAGAGGGCCTCCTCAGGACCGAGTTTTAGCTTCTCGACCCCAAGGGAACAGGACAGGAATGGGGGATCCACCCACCTTTCGAAGCTAAGCTCCCCACCATTCATTTCCTTGAAATGTCACATGTACGAGTCTTGGTTTGTGTGACTGGATACATGTCCCTACTCTCTCGTTCCTGGCACAGAAGTAATCAAGAAATGCAGTATTCACAGTCAACACTCAAATCAACATCCACATTCCATATTCGAAAATTTCTTCAGCTTCAAGGGGATTTCAAGCTGAAGAAATTTTGAAATGTTGAGTGTTGATTGTGGATGATGATTTATGTGTTGATGTGAAAATTGCATATCTTGATCACAGACCCACTGTCAGGGGGTTTGGAACCCCTCGCTGGGGCTCCCGGCTCTCCCTAGACGCTTTGCACATGCAGCAAGCTCTTTCCATCGAGCCCGGAATATTTCACTTGTGAACTCAATAACAAAGCGATAGATCAATTTTCGTTCTTTCACCAAAGCCGGAAAATTTTCGGAAAAAATACGCATGATTTTTGCACTTTCATTGCCGATCACTGCCAATCTTTCAGCCAGAATTGAAAAAGATCAACAATTCCGCTTGAAAAATAACCCCAGAATTCAAATTTGCTGTCAAAAAGAGCACGAAAACAACCGAAAAAAACCTGCGACAAGCCCAAATGAGAGACCTCCAAAATCGCGTGATCGCCGCTGCGAACGCAGCTATTTTGAATTTGAATTAAGCAGTGCCGCCACGTGGTCGGGCGAAGCCAATTTTCAAAAAATCGCCGTGCCGCCGAATATTCTCCGATCGAGATGAAACAAAAACGAAAATAATCGCTGAAGTGTCGTCTGCCGGAACTAATAAAATCGAATTCGCTCCCATGGCCGGAATTTGTCTGAAAATTGCGGCAAATGAAGTGGTGATGGAAACGGACCAGGTCCGTAATTCGTCATTGGTGATGAAAGTGAAAAAGCGTGTTTCGGCCATTTTGCGCGATCTCTGCGTCCGGACGAGGTGCGTGCTTCGGGCTCAATGGGTTGAGATCCACTTATTGATATTCCTGTTCTTGCTCTCCCTCTCTCAAACTGAAATGGCATCCCTGGATCCCTTCAAGGGCCCCTTCGCTGGCATTGCCCAGTACAAACTCTGTTCACAGTCCGCCCCTGCTACGAATCATGATTTTGTGGCCAAATAATGGTGCAGGAGAAATATGGCAAATTGGCCCAATAATTGGTAAATTTTCCCAAATGGTAAATGCCTGCACAGTGACATGGAGATGGGAGGGCACAGAGGCACATGCTCCTGCCCTTTCTGCTTGCGCCCTTTTCAAGAACGTTACACAAAATATCTTGTGGAACGGTCTGGAGATGCTTCAATTTCTAGAAAAGTGGAGACCTCGCCCCGAAATGCCCTGCCAAGTACACTGCCCATGGAGTTGGGCTGCCGCCGCAAACCCAGATTTGGTGGTCTACAGTCACAAACGGACAGATTGCACAACTGTTGCGGCATTCAGATTCAGGTACAAATTCATGTTTTGTTGTTGCCGTGCCCATGCCCTCCAAAATACGAATTCATAATTTGCACACCACTGTTGCATCTTGGTGGGTGTAGTACTCAAAATTTAGATTCAGAAAACTGCATATCTGAAGCAAAAGGGACCACCTCAAATTGGTCTAAGAGTAATAAAAAATTATGTTAAAGCTGTAAGAATTAGAGAAATCTGCTGAATTTCCATATGGCAATGTTTCCGGTCCAAAAATAATGGCAAGATGGGTTGCTAAGAAACCAACCACAATCACAACATTCTTAGAAAATAGCAGGGAAAGTAAATTTGCCATGTCTTCCGAGCCGACGTAGAACGACCATCGGTGGTTCTGAGCACAATGTAGACCTTTTTCTCCCATTCAAGTAGACTCTCGAAGGATTGGAACAAACGGTACATTTACACGCCCTCTCATCTGCAGAAGGATTTATCCGTATACGATTCAAAGGTGCCAGAAATTGTCCAGATGAAGTCGTCACATTGGGGGAGTGGCCTGCCGTATCCTGTTTTGTTTTCTCATCTTTTCTGATGATTCAGCTGTGGGTTGTTGGCTTCCAGCTTCCATCTGGTGAACTCCCCAGGTGGAACCACCTGTTGCCATTGGATTCTGCTGGAATTGAAGACAGAAAAAACAAAAAAATGATTGAAACGCAATCAGTTCAGACCATGTCCGAGAGAAATTTGGGGCACGCCATCCTGATTTTAATTTTAACACTTCCACACTATTTCTGTTTCACTTTTAAGCATATTGGGGGAAAGATGGGTTGAATGCTGGTGTAATAACACACCAAGTTTTTAGAGGGGAACTTCACAACTAAGTACATCCAAACTACGAGAAAAACAATGATGGTTTACTGAGAAGTAGATAGGTACCTGCCTACCTCCCACTTGGGCAAAAATGAAAGGAAATATTAATTTTATTGTAAGTGGCCTGATAGTTGCACATGAGGAAAATACCTACTGCACTAGCAAAAGACAAGGAAATAAAGCAACAAAAAATAACAGAAACAAATTTTTTCTTAAACCACCGCTGCCGCCAAGCACAGTCTGTCAGATTTTGCCATTCGTCCAGAATCTGATGGCAATCTTTGGAATGCTGACTGGCAGCAAACGTCAGCGGAAAGTAGGTTTTTTCTATTGGCACAAATTAACAAAATCGCCGAGTGGCATTCATCCACGAAGTTCCTGGTCGAGCAGCTTTAGTACTTAGCTTGCAACATTCACAGCGGAGAGAAGGGACAGGTGTGATTTTCAGTCAGTGTGAATTTGGCGCACACGTTTCTTCCAAGCGTGTTCATTTTTCGTGTCGCATCTGAAAATGCCGCAGAGAAGGGATCGGTGGAAAAACGGGGGTTTGTTGAGGCGTTTGTCTTAAACAACTTCTTCCACCTGTTTAAACGATTCTTTGGCGAGAAAGGTCGGGTGCAAAGCAGCGTGGAAGTGGTCGTGTATCCTCACTGGGCCTTTTTGTCGATGATGTCATGTTTTCATCACAGACAAGGACAAAAGCGCTTGCAATAATTCCTCACGAACGTGGTACTAGTGTGAACCAACCCTTTCCATTGCGACAGGTCTCAGCATGTTGACCACTGAGGGACACAAGATCGGTAAATGGGCAGAATCTTACCGGCAGCGCCTGGATAATTGGCTTCACGATAAAAGCTTACTCATGGCTGCTAGGGATGCAGGGTGGATGGAAATGGAATAAACCGGCTCTGCAAACACCCGAGGGTAATCATGTTGAAACGTCCCAACATGCAGAACCTTGATTGCATAGAGAATTGCAATTGCGAAGTAGGTACTTGAGTGCCATTCTCCATGGCGATGTGTGAATCAGGTCAGGTTCAATTAGCTGTGCAATCTCAAGAAAACCCCTCTTTGGTAATGTTGATTCTTTCCCGAAATCTGTTCGAACCATTTCAACAGACATTTATGCATGCATGCTGTGAAAGTATTACTTGGTAGGGCACAATAACCGTAAAAACAACCAGCATGCTCGACATATTGGAAGTTGGTCAACGGGTGCCTTCCAATTTTGCCAATTTCATTTTTAATCAAGAAATACATCTGGGTGTTTTTTGCTCATTCCACTTTCTCCCATTCCACAGGTTCCACCCATTCCAGTTTCACCCACTTCAGTTTTGCACAAAGTAACACAGGAAAGCGACAGGGTGGTTCGATTGTTTTCACTTTTTTGTCTCGTGCAGTGGGATAAATCAGGAAGGCCTACCAACTTGAAATAAGTTTTTTGAGTAATTTCAGTTCAAAAATGTTACTTGTGAGGGTAACAGTTCCAAAGACCTGACTACCGCCTCATCTCCACCTCAGCCACCTCCGATTTGCCGGACCATGCTGAGGCGGATGAGGAGGCTCAGGCGGAAGAGAGGCTGAGGCGGATGAGGAGGCTGAGGCGGATGCGAGACAGATGGGGCGGCTGAGGCGGAGGGAGGAGGCGGCTGAGGTGGGGATGAGGCAGAAAACAAGTCTTTGGAACTGTCCCCCTTTGCGGATTTGATTTTTCCAAATTTTGTGTTTGAACGGCCCTGCAGGCTCCACGATTGTCGATGATCGTGGAGCCTGCAGGGCCGTTCAAACACAAAATTTGGAAAAATCAAATCCGCAAAGGGGATCTCAGAGAGATGCGGTGGGGCTGTCCCCACAGCAGAGAGATAGAACAATATTCTCGGTTGCTCTGAAAATGCGTGGCAGTTGGACAAGACAAGACGAAAGTTTTTTGAAGGCTTATATTTTAGCCAAAAACCAGAATCACACAAACCAAGGCATCCTTGTGCCAAGTTAAACACCAGATTGGCCCACTGACTCAATGTGAAATCTGCATCTTTCGCTGGTGTGACCAAAACAACAAATTTGGGCAGGACTTAATTACCAGACGAATTCTCGGAATCCCACAACTCGTTTATGCGTATTTTTGTCGAACTGAAAATGTGACGCAAATCATGCAAAGTTCGTATTTCGTTTCGCACGTTATTTTTTTTTTTTTTGTTGATCTTGTGTTTCTGTAAGAAAATTGTGGAGAATGACGAAGGACAAGTGTGGAAAATGGACCTATCAAAGTTGTTGGGAGAGAGGATGAGGTGCGTGGTTTCATTTTGTGTGTCGGGTTTGACAGGTCGGAACATGAGCTGTTGCAGAAACGGGTGGAATTGTGGTTTGTGTGTGGGGCGTGTCGGGATTTGAGGGCTGCCATGAGAAGAGCAAAGGGAAGAAGGCAGGTGTGAGTGGAGTGTGCATGGAGGACGTGAAGACTGAGAAATGAGCTGAGTTGTGTGGTCCCGCCTCATTCCCACCTCAGCCGCTTCGCATCCGCTTCAGCCTCCCCATCCGCCTCAGCCTCTCTTCCGCCTCAGCCTCCTCATTCGCCTCAGCATGGTCCGGCAAATCGGATGAGGCAGCTGAGGCGGGAATGAGGCGGTGGTCAGGTCTTTGGAACTGTTACCCTTGTGAGTTCATTCTGTTTCTTATCAGTGTTCATTTAGCCATTTTAGCTTTCAGTTCACTTCAGGTGTCGTTTGGCTACCAATGAAAAAGAGGTAGGTAGCTGTTCCAATCCAAAGTACTGACCACCACCGCAACTCTGTCTCGCCGTAACAAAATCTGTCAACACCGCAACAACTACCCATTGGCCAGAGTTCTTCGCGGAGATTTTTTTGCATTTCTCCTCATGTTTGTTTTTTTTTCAACTAGGTATTTTCAGGCGGAAACCACCTCTAACCAGCTCCAAAGACATGACTAAGAACATGGTTTGTTCAGTCAAAATCAAATTTTGTCGAATTCTGACTTCGTGTTTCATAATTCTGACATAGCATCTCTGCCTAAAATACCCAATTTCCACCAGAAAGTTGATTATAATTAAGTCCTTGATTATGTTTAAATTTGGCTAGTGGCAACAGGTTTTGTACTTAAGTACGTTTGTGAACATAATTAACTAATTATAATCAACTTCCTTGGTGGAAATGCTTTTTCTTGATCATGATTAAGTTGATTATGATCAACTTCGTCATTAACTTAATTAAGTTAATAACTTAATTAAGTATGTTTGTTCGTCATTAACTTTCTGGGCAGCATTTCTTCCTGCTGTAGATCTCCCTTCCTTCAGCATTCATTTTCTGAGCTGCGCTTCCATTGTGCAGTGAGCGGAGCATACATTTCTGGGGCAAATGACTACTGTGAAGGCCACAGCTCGAAACTGGATTGAAGATGAAACTCGTCTTTTGTTGTCAGTCTGGGAAGATAATGTTGTGTAGCCTAGTTGCGGAACGCATGGCAAAACGAACAAGAATGTGTTTGCTAACATGAAACAGGAATTGGCCGAGCTACCGCAGACATTCGGCAGAAGATATATATGTTGATGCAGAATTTCAGGCAAGGTTGCGAGATTCCTTGTCGATTCCAAAAATCGGATTTTGATTCTGGGTGCTTCGATGGGGCAGATTCCAGGAATAGGAGCTCGAATCCGATTCTGCACACCCGTGTTGTCAAGACATTCCACATTCGTTGAGTCGTTTTGGGAAAGGGGCAGCAACCACAGGCGCAAGAGACTGCTCAGTTTTCGTGGGTCAGAGATATAGTGTTTTTAGTTGTTAACGTTATTTTTTTATTTTACTGCCGGCGCAACCGCAAATCCGATGAATCGGAGTAACCGCGCCGTGAAAATAAAAAGAACAGTCCCCCAAGTGGGAGAAGTCGGGCCGATATGGTTTAAAAGTTCAGTAAACACCAACTGTGCAAAGGCTGAATGTGCAATGTTTCATATATGGGGTACCAGTATGGAAAGAAAAGTGTGGCTGTGAAAAATGCCCTTTCTTCTCACTACGCCTCGGCAATTGAAACAATGGTCCATTGGTGGTCATCAGCCAGAACGATTTCCCAGACCAGATATGGGAACTCGCAAAAAACAAATGTCCTTCAAAACTGAGAAATCCAATTTGTTTGTCCGGTGTCCCCAAAGTTGTCGTCTGAAACACCGAGAAAAACACGTCGGAGGTGGCAGACCACGGCAATCGATACAGTGTTCGGCCAAAAAGGCATCAAGTTAGCAAAAAGCATCCACAAATATGAAGTTCACTAGAAAAACCCAAGAAAAAGTGAATTTTGCAAGCTTTTGTGGTAAGCACTTGTATGAAAATGGAATGGTCCAAAATGACGGTAGATGCAAGGAATCCATGAATATGCTGAAGATGAGCCAACAGATGGAAACACCTTAAAATTGCATTTTAAACATCATTAACTCCTGGAACAAGTTAAGCATCATCAAAGCAGAGGACGATGGAAACAGCCAAAAATTAAACATAATCAACAAACATCATTAAGTTAATCATAATCAAGTTAATTATAATCAACTTTCAGGTGGAAATAGGGTATAAGGGTGCTCATATGTCGGAATTCTGAGAAACCAGAGCAATGAAATCGGTGATAGTTCCAAAGACACGTCTGCAGCCGTATATACCGTATCTCGCAATCGACGTCACTCCATCCAATGCATCTCAGAAAAAGATATTTTTTTAAACCAAATTCCTTCTCAAATTTTTGCACCATTGCCTGCACGCAAGACACACCTGCATCTGGATCACAGAAAAGGGTGTTCCACACAATGCTTTGTGGGTTGCGTTAGGATAGCATCAGAAAAAAATGAATGAAAACAAACAACCTAACATTACCTACCTCAACCTCCTCACCCAACCAATCCGCAATCTGTGTAGTCATATTATGGGGAACACTACCAACCTCAACCTCCTCACCCAACCAATCCGCAATCTGTGTAGTCATATCATGGGGAACACCCTGTTCCCCATAATATGACTATGCTTTCTGAGAATCAGCATATTGGAGTGGGAGTGGTGTGTTTGGGGCTCCACTGTGCAGCTGTTTGGGGCTCCACTCATAAAGGAAGATTGGTAAACTCTACCTGGTTCAAAAAAAGGCCCAGGGGAAACTACGGACTATGAAGTAGCGCAACTTGTGGATGTATTCCCCTTTCAGCCAAACTCCGTTCAACTCATGGATATCACAGTTTTGGTTATCTTGCTACAAAGATTTGAAATGACCTTCCTCTTAAAATCCACGTGGTTCATTCTATTTCACTATTTTAAAAACAAGTTAAGGATGTCTTGCTGACTACCTACCTACCTAGGTAAGCACTTTATCCCTTCCCCTTTGCAGGACCAACTGCCTGTTGCATGCATGGCTTTGTATTTTTATCTAGGGGCCTCTCGGCTTTTTGCAAATATGATCTTCGCAATCTTTTGTCTTCGCTTGGCATTTGTGCTTGCTTCCGATTATTTCCTACCAACCTCGTGCTTCTGCCAAATCCTCCCCGAACTATCAATCTCTTCATTTGATCAATGCAGAATCTGGCTTCATTGATCTTTTTTCTCATCGTGCTGCATTATCATTTGGCATAATCATCATCATCCGGCACGTCAACGAGTTCAACTCTGAGTAAAAAAAATTAAAAAATTACTGGGAGATGGTTGTTGGGATAAAAAAAAATCTCGGCTGTTAAAAAAAAAAATAAAAAATGCTCTAGGTATTTTTGAAGAAAGTGGGCAAAAGGCTTGGACCATGGTCAGTTTGTAGCAAGAAAAATTCATGCTTTTATATTTTCCTGCCCTGACCAAGGCTTTTTTTTATTATCAAGGAGAGGTATTATAGGTAAGCATATGTCACTTTCCCAGGACAATGAATACACCAATTAAGTCATAGTGATTGAAATGTTCTTGGGATTCGATCACGTCCTGCAACCAATGCAGAACAGATGGATAGGCATGGTGCAGAAAACCAGGAGATTATGTAAGCAAAATGGCTGTCTGTCTGAAACAAAATAATGTCTTATTTTAACTGGCCAGGGCTTGCATTGATAGCAGTGTGTGGTAAAATTTCCCAAAACAGGTCACAGGCTGAACAAATACTGCATCACCAAATACAGGCAATACATTAGGGCGCAGAACATATGGCGAAAGATACCTATCAGGCATCAGTAAGGCTGTGTTTCCATTGGCGTTTTGTTGTCGTCAAAATGCATTGCATTTTTTCAAAAACGCCACTGCAGAAAACGCCAGTGGATACAGTCTCAATTAAAACGCATTGCCTCGACGACATGCCGTGACACCACAAACGCCCTTGGAAACACTGCCTAAGAGAACCAAACCATACAGGCCCATGCGAGACCCCAAGGTATGGTGAGCACCTACCCAATACATTTCTGGATGTAAGGGTTCACAATCATAGAAAAATCAGATCTTGAGAGCCAGAAGGCCAGGTACCCATGCTGCCTCTATTTGCTTTTTTTCTGTTTGCTTCGGTTTTAAATGATCAACCAAAAACAGAACTGAAGAAGTGCACCAAAAAGCAGGCAACAATACTGAAAACTTTGTTCAAGATCTGATTTTTCTTTTTGATTGTGAACCCGTCCCTTGCGATACCCGTGAATGGCATAAAATGGCTTTGCAGTTCCGCAACTCTGGAATGGACCAATGAAGCAATGCAGCTTATTGAGGAATTTCGAATAGGAACATTTATTGCCTCTCTGGTGCCACTGCATACTCCCTTTCGGTTTTGACCAATTTCGATCGGGAATTAAAAGTTTGCAAGCCTTTGTCCATTGTAGCACTTTTCCCACAAAGTGAGGTAGGCTACCTACCTTACTAAGTGCGGTTCAGACAATGATGTGTTCGCTGAATGGGGTAGGTACCTAAATGTGATAAATTGGACTTTTTTGGTCAGAAATTTTGATATCTTTAAACTCAATCAATGCCAAGAAGGATGCTAGCAGAGGTCCAAAATTTACAATGAACGTGCTTTTGCACGTCCAAAACAAGTTCCTGAAGTGGGCATGCTCAATATAATGTGTCAGAAATTGTGAGCAGTATCCACACATAGGCCACACTTGTCGACATTGGCCAAAAGTTCCTATAGAATGGCTGGCAAAGGGCAAGTGAAGGCAGTACGGCAACCTAGAAGCTGAGTTACATCTTCATTAGGTACAACTTGATTGTCCAATTAGCAATCTATGTAACTGTGATGGTGTAGGCATTGCTCGCATACCCACATTCAAAAATTAACAACCTACTGATATACATCATGGGGTGATCCAGTGTGGAATCACGCTGGCGAAAATTTACTTCGCAACCTCGGATTAGCATTAATCCATACTGGATCACCCCACGGACAAAGAAATAAAAAACTCACATGTTAGGATGCCCAAACTGGACTGTAATTTTCATCTGCTCCTCCTCATGAGATGACTTTGGTCAGATAGTATGTCATTCGAGTTATGACAGCTTGACAGCTCCAAGACAGCTTGGTAGTCCAAGATCCCCCTTACAAGCCTTGCCATGCCAGCAAGAAGGTCAAAAGAAATTAATTAGGCCGCAAGGCCTAATTAATGAACATCGCATATCAGGCTAAAGCAAAGTAGAACTTTGAGATCACCGTTCCCTGGCTTGTGGCTGATAAAAGGAGATAGGCCTAAAGGATAAAGGAGATAGGCCTAAAACAGATTTTCTCAAAGCCCTAACATCTTTCAAATGACAAAATTACCTTCTTCCCAGGGTACTAATTTTTTTCTGTGCTTGTGCTTCTATCGCCGATGAATGGTGCTAAATTCCCTTGTCACATCTAAGTGCAATCATGAGCTCTATTTTCCAATGCGATCTCATGATATCAAGCTTCTTTGTGCACTTTTTATTTTGGTGCGTTGATCGTAATTTCTGGAAGGAGGTTCAAGGGCTCGCCGCCTCCTACTTAACATCCCATCCGAAGGACTACGTCTTTGGCCACAAATCCCCCTTCCAGCAGCACAGCCAAGAGTACCGACAAAGATGGTCTCCAGTCAAAGTGTCATCCTGGCCGAATTTTGCTTAGGCCCTATCTTCGATGTTCTTATGAGAACCAGTGCAAACGACTTGGCAAGTGCTGCCGGCGGTAAATGGGTACACTGTAAAGCTCTCATCTAATTATTACAATGCCTTACACGAGCCTCAAACAAATCCATTTTTACAGTCTGTAAAATGGATTTGTTTGAGGTTCGTGTGAGGCATTGTTATTGGATGAGAGCCACTGTGCTTAACTTCCACCACAAAATTACAACTCAATGTCGAATTTATTGGAGGACGTTGAGCACAGCAGTTCTCCTCTAATTAACCCCTCAAGCCCGGAATTACGAATTCTGGATTTCAAAGTCTTCCACAATTTTCGGAAACATGGAAATTGCTCATGCCGGAATGAATAATTTTTGCAAGAATAATTTTCCAAATATGGGAAATTATTCCAATTTTCCAAAAATTTTTAAATAATGCATGTATTTGCCACCCAACCAAGCCAGATTTCTGCTATATCTCACTAAAATCGGCTATATTTTAATGTTTTCAAGCAATAAAAACACTTTCGCACAAAAACCTGGTCAAAATATCCACAAAATGCTTCAAACCACATAAAAATCGAGCATAAACTGGAAAAAGAGGAAATTTCAATGCAAATTCCGAAATTCGAAAATTCGAATTTCGGTAGACAACAGATGTTGCATCATCGTGAAAAGTGTGCCACCAACAGGAATAAAAGAGAAAAAACTGGGAAATTTGAAAATTTACCAATTTAAAACGGATGGGCCGATTTTGGCGAAACAAACGTCTGCAGATCACTGTTTATTCCTCTTTCCGAATGGGCCATGAAAATTTCAGCTGACTAGATTCGCCGCAGTTGTGCAGAAAACCCATCTAATTACATAGGAATTGTGCACGTACTACGTACGGACTTAAGACGGATCGCTATTTTACTTTTGAGTTAACGCAATTGACGATTATGTGTGCCAGTCGTAAAAATCAAGCAGCCCCACAGCAAACTTGCAATTATTTCTCATTTTGGCAACAGAAAAATAATTTACCTACTAGGTGCAGTTATAGGAAAGTCAACAAGTTTTCATATTGCTGTTGTTTAACAGTGAATTTTTCATTTAAAGTGAAATTTATTCTCATATTTTTTTCTTGTGCTCCACGCGGCTTCTAGGGGTGTGCAGGCAAGGCTGCAAAAAGTCGGGAGCAATGCTCCCGGGATGGATGTGGGCCGACCGGGTTCGAAATGGGGCTGGGGAGCAAAAAAAAGCTCTCCGACTTTCGACCGGGATGGTAAGAAATGGGGATTGGCGGGCGGAATAAACCTTTTGAATTTTCGACCGGGGTCAAAACTGGTTGACTCTTCGACCAAAATATGACCAGGCTCCAAAATCCGGGCTCCAAACAACTTTTTGCAGCCCTGGAAGTGTGAATCAAACTCGAATCTTCGAAGGCCAACAGATTGCGAATCCGAACTCGTAGGTATCCAAAAAATCAAATCCGAATTATCCTCGAATCTGATATTCACGAACAGCTTCGTGGCTGCCGCCTGGAACTGGAAGCATCGTCGAACACTAGATGGTGGCCATTGCAGCTAAAAGAACGCATGTGCAACAAATTTCGCCATTCCGCGCATCGCACATCTGCCGTCTAGTGTACCTACATCAGATCACACGGAATTCAAAATCAAGAGTAAAAACTTGGAAAAACACAACTGTCCGTGTGATCGGCAGTCGCGGCGATCAAAGTGACAATTTGATTCGACTTTCGGCAGCGGACCCAATAGCGCAGATGTTAAAGCGTCTGTTAAGTGACCAAAAGGTTGGTGGTTCAAATCCCACCAGAGCCAAAAAATTTTCCATTTTTTTCATTTTAATTCTCTTCGTGGGGAAGCAAAAAACATTCTTCTGTGGAATGTGGCTGCCAATTTATTTTTTATTTTTTTTTTCATTTGTCTTGGTCTAAAGATCAACAATGTGTCCAATTTTTGAACCAAGGTCACGAAAAATTACATTTTTTCCTTCTTTCGATTTTTTTACTTGACTTTTTGTATTTCAAAATCCAGCTGTCTTTTCTTCCAGTTTCTCCATTGTTTTCTCTACCATTTTCTTTTTTAATTGGGGTATGGGTTTTATTTTTGCTGTCAGATTCAGTCGGTCGGTAGGTACAGACTAATAGGTGACGACTAGGTCCTACTAGAGGAAATTTTGTGCCAAATATATTGGCTGTCCTCAGCCATGCTGTATTTTTTTTCCTTCCCCATTAGTTGTTTTTTCGGAATATCAACATCATTGCCTTCGTTTGTGTTTTCATCCATTTCATGGATATATAATTTAAGTTAGTTTTTGTTGCGTTCGCAATTATTGCTTCCATTTGTGTTGTACCTATTCTTCATTCAAGTCACCAACTTGATCTTTGGTTGATTCACTCTCTGCTTTGGTCTGGCATGGTAGAGGAAGATTTACCCTTAATTAGGTAGGCTACAAAGGTCCTTTATCTCACCCAACATTGACTAGGTTTGATGAGTGTTTTACCCCACTAGGTAGATAAAATTTTTGCCCTCCCTTTTTCTTTGTGGTGCTTTGCAAAAGTTTTGCTTGAGGCTGTCTTTGGGGATTTTTCAATTCCCATTCATTCTTATTGTCATGAGTTGAGAGTGGTGTCATCACTTCCGTTACAGTTGTCAAAGAAGATAAAAACAGTTAAAATAAACTCGAATCGATTTCACCAGTCACCATGCCGGCGTCTTCAGTGGAGTCCTGGCACAGACTGATTGTGAGATCCCTGTTAGTACACCCAAATACATACTGGGTGTACTCACAGGGATCTCACAATCAGTCTGTGTCAGGACTCTGCTGAAGACGCCGGCTGGTGACCGATGAAATCGATTCGAGTTAGTTTTTACTGTTTATATCTTCTTTGCGAACGATAACGGAAGTGATTACGCCATTCTCAACTCATGCCTTCTGCCAGCTCTATAGTTATTATTCTTATTGACATATGGTGACAATTATCTATGACGAATAATTCCGAAATAGAAAAATGCATGATGACGAATACACACAAACTGGGTTTGATTTTCGATGGAATGTTTGTTTGAATTTGAGCTGGTTTTTTTATTTTCGTCGTGAAAGTTGACCCAAAATTGTAAGTTAAACTGCATCTTCGCTAATGCTATGTGGTCAAAAATTAAAATTGAATTCTTTGTGACTGCTGCCATCAATACGCGCTGCATCCACGTCGATGCTGTGTGGTTCATAAATTTCATGTGCAGTCCATCCAACCACTTTTGTAACCAAAGTTACAAAAGTGGAAGCACCAGCGGCGTTCGCCAGCAGTACGCACACTCCCTCTTCCCAGCTGCATGAAAAAGGTTTTGCACTGACCACGCAGTGGGGGGCCGCCAACATGGGCCACCATCTCCGGGCTTGCTGCTCCTGCTTACATTGGTCGACATGACCATGCTTTCAAGATTCACCGTTATCAACCTTCCAAGAACATAGGTACTCAAGTATTCATTCATTCCAAGAACTATCGTACACTGGAATTGTTTATCCTGCAACTCTGTTGAATCACTAATTCTGTCTCAAAATATGCCTGCTTGTACTTTGACCTTGTCTTGTGGGCCCTATTCGGATCTGGTGCAATGCATGATAAAGATAATAAGGTCAATAATAATTCAATAAAGTCAATAATTGTCAGTAAGGCCAAAGCAGCTTTGGGGGCAATTCGTCGCAACCTCTCTCATGCAGAAAAAAGTGTCAAGCTAATGGCTTACAAAGTGACAGTACTGTCAGTACAGGTTGTGTTTCACTTTTCATCCGCAAATACGCCACCACGTTGGCAAGAGCGACGGAGGATCCGCCTGAAATGCGCGACTGTCAGCGGTGCGACGCACACAGAAAGGGAATTTTCTCTGCAATTTGGTGACGGATTTTGATGAAACTTGCTGCGGAAGAAAGCTAAAAAATGAGCGAATTCAGACATGCATGATGATCCTCCCAAACATTCTACGGGTAAAACTTCCAATCATTTGAGGAATCTAACGTGTTGTGAATATGTCAAATTCTGGGTTATTGCCACATATTTTCAATGATTGTGCGATTTCTTCCGTTGTAACATGGTTTCAACCTGTGGAAAAGTTGTAGGGGAAGGTTTCAGCTTTCCAAAAACAACAAAATCATTGCATTTGAGCATCATTTAGCCATTATATCAAGCGAGATGCAAAGATTGTTTTGTTTGCGACAAAGAACAAGCGTCAAAATTGATGGCACACAACCAACCGAGTTCACAAACAAGAAAGAAGCCACCGCGGAAAGCTGTGTGGGCACAATTTTAATGTCCAGCAGCCCCATTTTTTAATTATTTGTATTTTAGATTTCATTTTTTTAAAAACATCAATTCATGAACAATACAAACAGGAAAATGGAAGCAAAAAAAACAGTGCAACGCATGCAGCTCAGTTCAAGAGGAAGGAACTGGAATGAATTTGCCGACAATACGCTGTGGTTCAGTCGTTAGGCAAACTTTCTTTGGTGCCTGACGACCCTGGTTCGATTCCCGGCTGTGGCAAAAGATTTTTTTCATCAGGTTTGTGGACAATGTGGCAGCAGGTTTTTTTTTCCTCCAGGCTGAGGGAACACACCAGGCAGCAAACGTGGGAAGGTTTTAAAATTCAATGGCCATCCAAGCCAAACAAAAAACGAAACCTTGAACGTGAGACCGGGCGAATAGGGACGTGTGTTTTGCTTATCCAGGCCAATCGGGGCACATCCCGATGTTGGGCATGGAAAAAAAGCAATAAAACGGTGGTCCCTGAAAACCGGACAGCCGGACAGGACCACCGGACCGACCCGGACGGGTTAGGTTAGGTTAGATTCGGTTAGGATAGTCTATCCTAACCTAATCTAACCTAACCTAACCTGTCCGGGTCGGTCCGGCGGTCCTTTCTGCCTGTCCGGCAGTCCTGTCCGGCTGTCCGGGTTTCAGGGACCACCAATAAAACTAACGAAATGCAACCTAACCAGCCAAACCTGCCTCAAACCTATCCTTCCCTTTCACCTATAAACGATTTTCCTTTTTCAGAGTACCTTGTTTTCTCACTTTAAGGGCTTTGTTATATCCCCCTGTGGACCTTGCCATCAAATATGTTTTTTTTTTTACAAAAACGAAAAGATTTTTCATTTCACCCTATCAGTTACAGGGTCATCCCCGACCCCTAAGTAAGTGGTTATAAAGTTTTGCGTTCTATTTGCATAAGATTAACCTTTTTTCAATTTCTTTTCCCTTTTTTTTGTGCTCGCATGTGCACTCATTGTCTAGGGATACCACTTCAACTATCTGTGTTCTATGGTGTTTGCCTTTCTTATCGAGCATCTTGGTGCTCCCCGTTGATTTATGCATTGGATTTTGCTTGGCATCTACATTTTAGCATCAACATCGGTTATTATCCTGCTTGCAATCAATGTATCTCAAATACGAGGTAAGGTTCTGACATTTATCAAACTACCAATTGGATTCGAATGTGTCCTTAAATGGTGAGTGTACATGCGTCACAAAGAATTTGTGCACAAAAATGCATTCCTTGATTTAAATTTGAGTTAAATAAAAAAAAAGAAAAAAAAATTTGTGGGCCGGTAATTTTTGTTTGGGGTTCGATGGTTTAAAACTGCTCCAATTCGTGTAGATTAATCAAGTGGTGGGGACATCAGGTGCGTTGAAAGTCCTCAAAGTTTTGTACTTGTTTTCTTTTTGCAAAATTGATCCAAAATTGCACAAAACAAATGCATGCTGTGAACTGTGAAGAACTCCGTCCGAACTTCTGCCAGGGCTCAACTCCATGGAATTCCGCTGGGGCCTCGTCCGCATTGGCCCATGCATTTGCCTACTGCAACATTTTAGAAGTGCTGGGAAATTTTTTCGTCTCACAGTCGAGACCGCCGCGGCTCACTTGTTCCCGCATAATTTTTTTTTTCCAATCCACTTCCGTGGACCAGGAGGTCGCAACAGCCGTCAGCCAATCACGTCATCTCAAATTGTGACGTCATCAATTTTGGGATTTTTGCATTGCCACCGCTTTTTGCCATTTGCCATGTTTGCCACCGCTTCGCAACTCTTTCTTGGGTTGCAATAGGGTAGGGTTAGGTTAGGTCAGGTTAGGTTAGGTTAGGTCAGGTTTGGTTTGGTTAAGTGAGGTTTTGAAATTGGCTGGAAATCCCAACAACCAATCAGAGACGCGCATGCGGAAGTGGATTGGGAAAAAAAATGTGCCTTGTTCCCTGGCATAATGCTGTTACTGGCTTGCCTTGTGGTGGGAAATTTGGTCTCTGGAACACCCATTTTTCTCCCAAAATGAACCTTTGTGTTTCAAAATTTCATCAACTTGTGGGGGTTTCGCCCCCCGACCCTACTACACCAAGGGGTCTGCCCCTTATTGGAACGCCGTCGGGGGGTGGTCTCTGAAAACCGGACAGGACTGTCGGACAGCCAGACCGCACCGCCGGACCGACCCGGATGGGTTTGGTTAGGTTAGATTAGGTTAGGATGGACTATCCTGACCTAATCTAACCTAACCTAACCCGTCTGGGTCGGTCCGGCGGTCCTGTCCGGCTGTCCGGTTTTCAGGGACCACCCCGTCGGGGTGGTCCCTGAAATTGGCTGGAAATCCCAAAATTTCCCAGCACTTCTAAAATGTTGCAGTCCGGCTGTCCGGTTTTCAGGGACCACCCCGTCGGGGTTCTGCCCCAGGGCCCAGACCCCGATTAGTGGTGAACTTTTCGACCAGACCCCCGCCTTTGATGCGACAAGCGTTACGGTTTATTCATTTTAAACTATGACTCCAGCCCAGCAAAAAAGTTATTGTGGTTTTGGACACATCATCCTAGAGCCTGGTAGTGGTGCGTTCTACTCAAAAATAAAAAAGAAAATCGTCAAAAAGGAGAACGGAATGCGCGTTTTGCATCGATTCTCTGCGTCCATTCACATTCTTTTGCCAACGTGGTGGCGCATTTTCGGGAGAAACGTGGTGGCGCATTTTCGGGAGAAAAAGGAAACACAAGGTGGAACCATTTCGGGCTGCAGAGAGATGGCGCTGCTATGCCATGTTCATTCCAATCATTTTATTAAACTTCTTTGGTCCGGACGAAACATTTTTTCCCAGCGAGTATTCGAACCCGGAACCAAGCCATCTATGTTCCAATTTGATTAATTTGAAAACAGAAAAAAAAAACAAAAAAAAAATCTTCCAATTCAATCAAACCGACGGACTGGCGTCTCAGTCCGCTCCCGGCAGACGACAAATCAGGGCGCATTTCCTTCTTTTCTGGCGGGCGAAAAGAAGCCGAAAACCCAACTTGAGTCTTTGAGTCTTCCGTTTGAATTTCGTCGCGATCGGATCACATTTTGAAATTTTGTATCGCTGCAAATTTGCGCAAATTTTGACTTCGCCTCGAATTTCGTTCCGTGTGTTCGGCAGCGGGACGAACAAAAATGCGGACGCGGACCAATGGGAGATCCGAGATATGGCGCTTGGAGACACAAGCGAATCCCAGCTAGCATTTGGTGCGCCAAGCTCAAAGACCAAGCACACGAAACACCCAAGAGCCTGATGGCACCGGTGGTTCTTGCGCCTGACTCAAAATTTTACTCTCAGTTGACTCACGACAACAAATCTTGTACCAAAACCATGAGCCCGGCACCAAATCGACTCATGCGCCAAATGGCGCAGGTAAATCGCGCGTTTGACTCATGCATTTTACTCAGGGTTGACTCTGCACAGCAAATCTTGTGCCAAATCCAAAGGCCTGGCACCAGATTTACTCATGCGCCAAATGGCGCAGGTAAATCATGCGCCGATGATCCAAGAATTACTCCAGTTGGCACAATGCGCTTTCAGGGCATCGAATGTTCAACATTCCTCCTCTCCTGCCTCCCCCTCTCACTCTCGATCCTGATCCCAAGTGGATGGCCGCGTTTGCATTCATTGCTCGACAATTCAAAAAATCAAAACCAAAACACCAACACAACAAACAAAGAGTTCAGTTGAGATCTTTGCGGCTTGGTGGTTGGCGGCGTGTGGATCAGGTTCGTCTCCTTTTGTTTGTCATTTTTGGTGCGGGGTCGAATATTGCTCTATATTGCAATAATTTCTTTAAAGACTTGGACATTTCGCCCGGTAAAATGATAATTTCGGAATCTGAAATGATAATTTTGAAATCTGCGGATGAAATGACAATCTGTGTTGACTGACAGGATTGAATTCATTGCAAATTTAACATGACAACTGGCAATTGAATGGCCATTTCCCCCGTGAAACACTTCACCGAGTAAAACTCCATGCGATTCGTCCTGGAAGTCAACACATTTATCATTGCTGCCCAGCAGATTTCGGAAAAATAATGAAATGATTTCTCCGCCGCATTGAGAAAATGCCGGGCCCGTGGTTCCACACAGTTCAGGGCGAAATGATTTGAACACAAATTTTGTGTGCATATGATGTTCTTTTTTTCTTTCGCTTATTCTACGACAGCATCAGTTTGGTCGTTCTCGTTTTTGAGTCCCCGACTAAGCAGTGAACAGACCATATCCTCGCCGACCAAATTATCATCAAAGGAAACTCAGGGAAGGTCACCTGTCAATTCGCGGCCCCAAAAATAAAATAATTTCACACCAACGACGCATTTTAGGTAGTGATCGTATCATTTCGGCCTGAAGTGACGTACAGTGTGTTTCAAAAAAACCGCGCAACCTCAAATCTTGCATGCAGCTCAACATTTCGAGGGTCAATTTCGATGTCCCAACGTTTGATGTTTCGTTTTTATTTTGTTAATTTGTTTAATTTTAATTTCTTTCGACCTCTTGGTCACCACAGGGGCAGCAAAGCAAAAAAGCCCTCATGCATCTCAGTTCGTCCATTGTGCATGTATGGCTTTCCAGAAATTATTTGACAGTCAGAAATTTATTGTCAGAAATTATTTAATTATGAATTGCCCCTTCTGCGTGTCAACGCGTGAAAGAAAATTTGCCTGTTGCATACGCAGAAGGGGCACAGCAGAAATTAAAACATGTCCTTAGCCCCTCTGAAACAATCTGCTATGCAACATGCATGGTTGAAATTTTGTTGTTGCATACGCAGAAGGGGCAAAGCCGGAATTTTTTCGTCACCTTCAGCTCCCCTCTTGAAACAATCTGCTGAGCCACATGCATGGTTTAAATTTTCCGCGTTGCATACGCATAAGGGGCAAGGCAGAAATCTAATCATTTTTACTGCGTTTTCACATGCACTGTGATTTCCTGTACCTATGCACAGACAAGCATGCAATTGCATTCACTGAGACACCATGGGAGCTCTATGGCTTTGCTGCCCCGATGGTAACCAAGAGTCCGAAACAAAAAAAAACAAAACGTCGA
>JASGXE010014993.1:0-36537 GCA_030068105.1 Sinentomon sp. SZTP_YWyxl
GGGAAGGAGTGTGAGCGAGAGAGCGGGAGCACACAAATGCCGTTACATTTTAGAGCAGCGCAGCAGACAGAGTGCGGGGCCCTGTTGGGATTTCCCTTGAATCCCAGAGGAAGGCGTGGCAGCGAAAGACTATGGCTAATGCGGCCGGCCTCCTCCGAGAAAAATCCGGATGCTTGAAATGCCATTCGTTCGCATTAAAAACTCGTTTCAATCACAATCCATCAATTTTTCCGAAAAATCCTTCCGATTTCGACTATGTGCAGTACCTATGTTGAATAAAAAAGATACCTAAATGCATAATTTGAGCATCGCAGGCCACGAAGCATGTGGGTACTCAAAAAGGATCCGTGTGTTGGCCCACCCTAAAACCCACAATGCTTTCTACTCGTTCGACAATTTCAGAAAGCCAAGATGAGCTATCCTAAATCTACATGGTGTCAATCAAATAAAAACTATATAAACCATAGTCGTTTGGAGAATATGTGTGTTTTACATGCACAGCATCCCATGTGGAATTTTTTTCAAAGGCCCTGTCTGCAGTCAGTTTTAAGCACCTTTCTTGGTTGGCCTGCAAAATTACTGATCTTTTGGACTGTTATTCGTTTCTTGCTTTCCACTTCTCAACGGTTTTGCATCTTCGATCCCTTTATTTCTTGACCTTGTTAAATTGGCATATTATAAATTACGGCGATGTTTATGCGACTTCCTTTTAATCATATATTTTGTTTCATGTTTTTGTTATTGGCAGTTGTACCTGCACGTCTGCAGGAATACCTGCCGACAGATGCTAAACAATGGCTCATTTAGTCAAGACTGATAGGAGGTATTTTCAGGAGGTATTTTCAGTACACCCTGTTCCAGCAGACGCATCAGCAGAAACCAGAAATTCTGAATCCCCCGGCCGCCAGCTGAATACCATCTTCGATTTCTGTGTTTTAAAACCATCAGCCTCGTGTTGACGTGCGAGTATGCGGCCCTCGCAATGCGGTGACAAATGAAAAGGGAATTATGTCAAAAGCCTTTGTCAATCATTCTCAGGCTTCCACTTTTTACGCATATCCAACTTAGATTTGCCGCAAATTTCTCCAAGAAGCTGAGATTGAAAACGTGCTCCGCAGTCGACTTTTTTGGAAGTGCATGTTCTTGTATATGGTGACACAGCAATTTGGAAGAGTGTGGCATTTCGGAACGCCAAAACAAGTTTCAACTGCGGATTCTGAAGGATTCGGAAGGACCTTGAAGGATTCTGTATCAACATCGTCAAAATTGGTGCCCACATTTTGGTCAGAAACGATTTAGCTCACCGCATTTGGTACCCTTTAGAATTTTCATAAACATGAAATTGTCACAAGATTGCAATAATTGTGACCGAAAAACAGATTTACCGCTGGAAAATGCACATTATACCTAATTATTGTCCATAACAATCGCCCAAGGACTGAATTTAAGTGGCACAAGGCAAGTAAGTTCAAAGCAATCGTTATAGCTGCCGCGGCGGTCTGGCGGCTGGCTCCCGCAGAAAGTCACAAGCAGAAATTTGCATCGATGCGCGTTCGAAAATTTCGAGAAAAAGGATTTTGACTCAATAGCCACATTCAATTATTGTCAAGAGATATTGGTCCATTACTTGCTCATTTTAGTGGACAAAGATTAAACCCACACGTTCCATGCTCGATATAATTTAGCGTTAGGAACTTCTATACAAGTGGTATAATGGGCCGGTGGCAATTGATAGACGTGATAAGATGAATTTTGCAGCCAAGGCTTCCGTCTTTTCCAAAGCAAACAGTCGGTACAATTTTCAAAACTGCACCTTTTAATTTACCGTGCAGTATGTGATGGATATAAAATTATTTCGTACAACGTGTAGTTAAATGCAAATTACAGCAAGCTCCAATCACAAACACACAGCACTCATGCAAAAACGTGAGAACCGAACAGGTTCTGAGCTTCGGTCGTCCTTGAATTGGTCAGTCCTTTTGGAATTTCTCCTGCGCCTGTTCGAAGACTTCTGACGGTCACATTGTATAGGCATCTGTGAATTTTATAATTTTTCACAATACATTTTCACATCTGACATTTGATTTTCACAACACATTTTCTCCAGGTGTATAGGTGTTCACGAAAGATAGAAAATGCTCACAGAATGACACGTTTAGATTTCAGTCCAGCAAAAATGAAATTCCAGCGAAAATGAATACGGGAGAACAATACGGCCTCTAGATTTGCCATTTCAAATGCGGTTTAGTCGAAAGTTATGCTTTCTCCAATGCCACTGGGAATTATAGCAACTTATTTTCATGATGTCCGGCCTATCATATGCATATCCTGTTCGCCACCCGCATCCACCCCTCGTGCGTACGTGTCAAAGCATGTTGTGGACCTCCCTCATCTTTCACCCCCACCTGATGATAACCAAATTCTATGAGGAGAAAATCCGAATGCCTGCCCCTTAAAGTCTTTCTACAGTCGTCCAGTTTTGCCCAGCAGGATTTTGATAGTGTCCGGTCGCCCTTAGAAATAGCACTTTTATTCGAAGGCGACTATTCCGTGTGCGCACTGGATCCCACATCACACCGGCCAGTCTTTTGTATAAGGCCCCCATGGGTCACATCAACGACCTGCGGTCGTGGAAGCCGCAAAACAAGTGGCTCTTTCCAATGAGATGTGCTGTGTAGCTATGGCTGTTCGTTTCCATTGTTAATGCCGTTATCATGCGAATTGCTGTCCGGTCCATCGCTTTCCATTCAGATTCTGCTAAAGCCTATAGTCTTCGTTGGAAGGTATAGCCTACAAGCCAACTTGTCAGCCATTATCAGGCAAAATGATTGGAGGATTAAGGTTAAGAGAGCGAGAAGTTGAGAATTACTTTGCCTATTGAATTGGCATTGCATGCGAAGATGTTTTTAACAGGTGATTTCATCGCAGGAGAAAAGAACGACTTTACGCTCTGCAGTACGTTCCACACTTTCCCGTGTTGCCTGGCAAATACGTTCCACACTCTATCGAGTTGCTATCGGTATGGGTGCTCATGGTTTACAACATGACATACGTTCCACACTTTACCGAGTGGCTATATCTATGGGTGGATATTGGACGCAACACGACATACGTTCCACACTTTCCCGAGTTCCACGGCAAACAAGTTCCACATTCTATCGAGTTGCTATGGGTATGGGTGCTCACGGGACATGTGTTCCACTTATGGATATATCTATGGATGGATATGGTATGCAATACGACATAGGTACGTTATCACACTTTACAGAATGGCTACATCATTTTCGGTGCGGTCATGGTACGCAATACGACACACTTTATGTTTCACACTTATACCAGTTGTTTTTTGGGTGCTGGCCAAGCGCATGGTATGCAGGAAGGCCGCAGCATTATCAGAGGTTGATATTGAATAGCGCAGATCTTTTTCACCATGAAATGAAATTCTCTCCGAAACTTTTCTCGGGAAAACTGTGTTTTTCGAGTGAAGGATTCTGGGGAAGTCATAACTTGAGGAAAGCGCTGTGATTAACTCGCCATTCCGGACTGCGGGAGTGTTCTGCGATTTCTTGCAGTTGGGAACAATCATGGAAATACCGGACGGAAAAATACTCGATTGCTATTTTTTAAGTAAGAGTGAAGGTGTTTACGGGTAAAGGATGATGCCCGCAATGGATTATTTTTTTGTTGTTGGCATCTATAGTCAAATGAAGACACGTCATACAGTAAGATATTTACCGTTCAAAAGTGAAAAAAAAAACAACGAAAAGTCTTCACCGCATCGCAAAGCAAAGGTAGAATTGTTTTAAAATTCAGCAAAGGATGTTGCATTCTTAATTGGCATGAACTCTTCGGATTTCCGCTTAATAAAAATGCTTATTTATAATTCAAGTAACGAAGGGGCCGGCCGGTCTGCCAAAAAGTTTTGTTGTTGCAAGCTTTCAGCATCAAATGACTTTCTTATTGCAGCGATTTTTCAGAGTTTTACGAATATCCTAAAATATTCATTCCCAGTGATAACGAGCATTGTGTCCCCATCTTTTAAAACCGCCACCGAATTGACCAGCCCTTAAGCTGCTGGTGCGCGGGCTGTCCTTCTCGACTTTGAAAGGGTTCTGTTCCCTGCAGGTTCTCGAAACCAAATTACCTTTCCAATTTTTAACCTTTCACACTTTCTATTCGTATGCGCTTCCACTTTGTGCAATCAGCCGTTTGGGGATTAGGGAAAGCAGCATGCACTAGCACCAGCAAAGCAGCTTGAAATTCCGTGAGAAAAAAAGAAAAATACTTTTCAGCAGCAGCATAGTAGCTGTAACAACTCGTTCTGTGGCGACTCCTTAATTTGATAACCACCATACCATCATCCGACGAACTCGTTAGCATTTTCAGCCCTCTGGAAGCAGTTTTCAGTCTGTTATGTTGAAAGTGGTTGCCTCCTTTTGCAGCCAAAACTGAATTCTCATTTTCCCTTGTGCTTGCAGGGAATTTAAGCGATTGTAGCGCGGCTAAACCGCATCGCAGAGCTGTGCATAAGGTATGTATGCGTCTGCTTGCATGTGCAACATCCGTCGAAAGTGTATAACCTTACAAGACACACTGAATTTAACAGAACCACTTTCCAGGTTGGCTCTCTCCAGGTGTCTGGGGTGCTGTTGTGTTCTGGACCTTCGGTTTAGTCAGGCAATATAAAGAAGGTTTGCCGATATTAGCTGTGGAATATGCTTCAAGTTCTTGGGATCCATCGTACTTGTGTTTTCTGCGAAATTTTGTTCTCTTTACCAAACGCTTGCGAAAAATTTTGATCCTCAAAGAACTTTGCAACAGGTTTTGCGAACTGCGGGATTGCCCGCGTCCAAATCTTTCTCGAGCACTTGAGAGATTGAAAATTCCTGGAGTATGTGCCAAACGTTTGAAGTTAGACAGAGTTGTGAAAAAATCATGCATTCAAACCCGCCATGCAACTACAGCTCATTCCACTTGAAGATATGAGCTGAGAATGCTTCACATTCTTCCATTAAAATACCCAGTAAAACTTTAATTTCTATGCCGAGAATGAAGTTTTCGACCGAGTTTTCATTGTTGAAAGAATTCTGAATTCACTCTGAGCACACTTGGGAGCATTCTTAGCTCATATCTTCAAGTGGAATGAGGAGTATGTTCTACCTGCTATTCACTGCACGGTCTATGTGGCATACTCAACATAGGTATAAAAGATATAGGTAAGTAGAACTTATAATTACTTCGTATAATTCAAATATGAAGGCTGTACAATCCATTTACTCTTCATTTTAGAATAACTCCTTCCATGGGGCGAGATATTGGATACTGAATGTCAGGCCGTTGTACCTATGTATATATACGAGTATACAGGGTCAGCCAAAATTCTTCAAACATGCGAGAAATTATAAAGGCCTGCATGGTTAACACAGGGCCCAGCCAATTTCGACAAGGTTTGATACAGTTTCACACCTTACACGAATGCCATGATGTTTCGCGGCGCATGCTTCCATTGGTTCTATCGCCCAAATGCAGTTTGAATAAAAAGATCTCAAACGTTTTTGGAATAATTTTCTGGACGAGTGAAAATTAGCCATTTTGAGAAACGAGTGGAAACGCTTGTGGAAAAAATACCCCATTCCTTTGACTTTCCCTCGTATTTTTCCTGTGGTTTTTATGCAAACACAAATTCTTGGAGTGACTAAAGTGTTATGGAGTCTAATGGCATAATTTCCGTGCATAAAGGCAAATGTCGATCTAAAATAATTAGGACAGACTAATTAGATTACAAGACGTTCTTTCTTTCTTTTTTCAAGTGAAATTTTAAGCACTTTCTTCCTCACATGCACCGCCTTTCCCGCAAGGCAAAGGGAACTTAAGGGAAAATTTCGATTTTCCCTTGACAAAAGCCAGCTCTGCAAAGTGGCATATTTCAGTGTCTATATACTAAATTCCAAAGAGCAACAATTTGATCAAGGAAAACCCTCCGATGGTATACAACTGTTGTCCCATTGCTGGTACCTAAATATGAAACATTTCCACTGTGATAGAGAAAAAATCCACGATAGCAAGCACTTAATTTTTGTATCTACTTATTCGTACATACAGCATGTCATAGTTTCGGAAATGTAAGACGAAACCCCGGAGAGAAGTGGTTAAGGTCTTGCTTATACTGCGGCATAAACTGTGACCCGACCTCACTTTTTTCTGCTGCGGTGAGGCAGGGACACAATTTATGCCGCAGTATAAGCAAGACCTCAACCAAATCTCCCCGGGGAAAGTGTGATGGGGGTATAGCATTTTATCCGAGATGATGCTCCAGTCATTTTTGGAGGTTGAACGGTTTTGCGCTTGCAATTCAAGTTAGCTGATTGGAGACTTTATATTTAGGAGCATTTCAACCATTCTCCAAAATTTACCAGAAAAACGACATGCAAGCCTTCCGATTAGTGAAGGTATAGTTATCCTCCTGCAGCATGGATTACTGAAGTTCCTCACCGAACGGGAGACATTCTAATTTCTAAACTTGCGTGGTGTCGAGAGACTCTCGTCCCAGCGCACAATCACCGTTGCTCAAACTTTAGGTCCGATTGCGATCCTGTTTCTGGTTTCAATTTACCAGATATTTTTATTCACTCACATTCTCGAGGTCAGTGGTCACAGGGTTCGCTTTCAGAACAACTTTGATGTAATGTGATTCCCAATTTAACTGTTGCCTCCGAACCTTTTTTCTTTGTTTTTACACTTATGAAGGCGGTAGAAATTAAAGCGCCAGGTTTTAACAAAGCTTTCTAGAGGTGTCAGATTTTTATCCTCGGTTATAAAAGAGGATTTTTATGAATTATTTCAGCAGTATTGAGTTTTTGCTAAAATACATATATATAAACAGTCGCAATTTTACCTGGCGATTGAGTTGCCAAATTGGGTTGAAGCTGTGTGTGTCAACGGGGAATACGGCCGCACTGACCGCATTCCCCGCATTTTTATCCGATGCGACCGACAAACATTATGTCTGATGTGATCTACAATGCTCCAACAAAAGTCATCTGGCTGAGAACACTGCAGGCAACGAATCTGAGATTGTTGACTTGTAATCTCAAGTACATGCAACCCGGTGTTGACCTCAAAATTCAAATACGGCGCATCAATGGCGACGTGTTTTTCATTTCGTTGATCTATAAAACACCTTTCAGTCGCCTTCCACACGCAGGTTTTCCATACAGGTTTTCTATTTCATGCAGGTTATCCGAAAGAACCCAATATCTAGATTTTTCCCTACAGTTCACAATTAAGGAATTGGACAAGCATACCAGAAGGATTTGGGTTTGGCCAACCCATGACTGAACCCGAAGGCAAAATGCCCGAACTCATTGCGCGAATCATTCCAAAACCTAAAACCATTCATTCCACATTGAATTCAGGCACACTATGCAATCCATCACTTCCATGAACTCTGAGTCTATTACCCGCCAGCCTTTGCGTTTTGGAATTATTTTTAAGTATCTACCAATAAATGTGCCCTCTCTTGGATAAACTTATGAAACCACATCAGCAAAAGATGAAGTTAGATTATTCTAATTAGCTGTTTCGTTCTGAACACATCGTAATCTGATGTATTGATTAGCTCTGCTTCAGCCACCGTCATTGTGCAATCGGCTGTGCTGTGATGAGTTCGGAAGGAAGCATACAGGAATCATGAAGTGCGGCATTGGTTTCCTGTACACGGATATAATGAACAGCCACTTTTCTGGAAGGAAGAGACACACGCTGAAATTATCGCTTCTGATGTGACGTGATATGAGGCAGTTCATAAATTTGATCAGGCAGGTTGGAATTGGGCACGTGCGGGATCGCTACCCCTTCCGCACTAGTAGATGTGCATGTGTTGAATCGTTTGTATTCATCACGCACTGGGAAGTAGTTTGAAGTAGTTGGCAGTGCTATGGGAAGTATACTAGGCCTTATCGATCAAGTGCATCTTTTATTCTATCGATTTTTGCCGAGAAGGGTAAGGCGCTGAGCCGCACAATTTTTTACGATGCAGTAATACATTATTGAGGGAGGAACCGAAAAAAGCTTCTTATTTATAGCTATTTTTGTTGTGTAGTTTATTTTGCCAAGAAACCCTTTGCTTTTATTCTGATCAGAAGCAATGTGCTTTAGAGAAATGCAGGATTGCAATTTTAAATTTCAAAAAATTACTGTTTCCAAGCTACCGCTTTTTGATTTTTTTTACATCTCGAGTACGTATATCTCTAAGCATGATTTTCATAACATTTGTCACATATTTATCACTACACTTCTTCCCATTGCATATTTAGACCTTGCTTGTGTGAATTAGACCGAAAGAGAAAAGTTATAGAAGCATCTCAATCACACGCGAATAAACATCAATCATATTCGTATGCATGTGTGACTATCATATACAAGAGCAAAACAATTTGGTAAATTGGCCGCGCCTGTGTGATCATTTCGTCAGGATTAGGCTTTTTATGGATAACTGCTATACCTACCTATGGTGCCATCGTCAGGTAAGCTTTTTTCTGCAGTCTGAAATGCGCTGAAATACCAGGAATAAGATGACTGCATTGGCAGAAGGAAAATAGTTTCACAGCAGCATCGGCAAAGGATTCGATGGGATTATCCAGCAGAGCTCTGGGAATTGCTGCGAGCGTTTGTTTGTCTCCCATGCATAGCGTTCTTCCTGCGAAGAGATTTACAGCCAGTCGGGCGCCATATAAAAGTGCAATAAATTCATTTTAAACATAAAAATGCATTTTTGAACATAATAAAGCCATTTATCATAACTGCGAATTCCCACGAGGAACTCATCTCAGCTCGCAGCTCGGCTCACCTTCATGCATCAGCATCAGCTGCCATTGACAGCTATGCATCAAGCAAGAGGCAGGAGAAATAAATTCAGGAAATACTGCCTGCCGTGGATACAATCGAAAAAAGTGCCTTCAACAAATCAGCATGCTGTCAAGAACAAGAATAATAATTGTCGCAGATAGATAGGTTTATAGTTTCATACGCAAAATTACTATGCCAAAAAACGAAATCCATTTTGCTTATTTTTCCAAAGTGTGGAAAATTCCAGATTTCTGGATTTTATTTATTTATTTGTTTACTTATTTCAAAATTAACGACCAACAAAATGCACTGGTTAGTCGACAAAGGCCTAAAAAAGAACTTAAAAAACTACTTATCAAAACATCAAAAATAATATCAATTCAATGGAAAAAACGGCAGAAATTGGGAATTGATTTGCAGAAAAAAGGAACACAAGAATGGTTAAAATAAAATAACAAAGATCTAGTGCAATACCTGAGGTGGTGGAGCAGGCTTACGAAGGAACGGAGAAGTTGGTGGCAGGGAATTCCACTCACGAGCAGTCCTGGTGAAAAAACCATTGTAATGCTTTGTGTAATCAGTGAAAGGAAAGTCCACATGATAAATGTGTTGAGTGCGCCTGGGCTCCGCGACAATAGAAAACGATGTTGGTAAGGATATCCGGAGGCTTTCATGGATTATGGCTTGGAAAAGTTCAAGCCTTCTTTCAAGGCGTCGGGATGAAGTTTCCATAGATTAGTTTCCGGAATGTTGCCACGCACCACCCCCAGGTTTCATTATTGTTCCCACACAATGGCATTTTTCAAATACTCGTATACTTTTTGATTACCTCCTCAGGTTTCACCGTTTAACCAAAAGGCTCTCATGCTGGATTATCGTTTGTGAATAGTTACTGAATGTCATTCTTTTAATGAGCTGCATATAGTTGAGGCAGAGATATTTTCTTGGTTGTAATAATAGACTGCGAAACCATTAGTGTCATATGTGATCCTGCCCAAAGGATCTGGTCCTTGCTTTCTGTATTTTTCTCGCGGAGTTGAAGTCTGGACGGCAAGCTGGTTGGCCGTGTTTTGGTTCTGATTCCTGAACTGAGAGAACGGCTCCGGATGGAAGGAGAGGGAGAGTCAGTTGTAAATAGAAATTAAAGTTCCGGCAAGGATTGTTGTAAATTTGTAAAGACTGTTTTTCATTGTCCACTCAGAACGCTACAATTGGTGGCAGCGGTGGGATTTGAACCCACGCCCCCGAAGAGACTTGACCGAGTTGCATTTTTACGTTTTCCTGGGAATTTTTTTCTAACAATAGAAAATTTTTCTTTTTGCCCATCCTCAGTGTCTCTTTCTTGAAGATAATGTGTATCTATTGAAGATAATGTCTTGAAGATAATGTTTATCTTTTGAAAATAATGTCCAGAAGATAATGTTGAAAAATTGTTCGGGAGAACGATGCTGCTATTAAGACAGAGGGGCCTCACGTCAGTGGGACTAAAAACTTGTTTTGGTTGCTGAGAATGCTGACTAAAAATGGGGTGAAACCAAGGCCATCAAAAGTTTTTGTTGAGAAGGTCTTTTACCTCGTTTGAAATTCCTGTCCGTTAACTAACATTTTCATGTAAGCCGCTGTATGGCTGTCATATCGAATGAAGTGTTGTAGACATCCTGTGGGAAGCGGAATAAAAAATTCATTGCATTTTGCTAATCAGGGATAAAATGCCGACTAAAATGGATTTATTTTTTTTATCATTCAACAGTGTCGTACATGGTCCTGATTAAAGTGTTCATCTCCGAAGCTTGAGTGGAAAAGCGTGCAGAGGTTCTTCAGAACTCGAAAGTTTTGCCTACACTGCGCATATTTTACGGATATACTTTCAAACTACCTTCCTGCCAATTGTTAAAAAACGTGCGATTAATTCATTGGCGATTGAACTGGATTAATCTGGGCCTAACCAGCAACGCTAAAAAAATATGAGCCCACTTTTATGCTTGCAGAACTATGTCTCTGCTTCACAAATCTCAGGCAGTGATTTTTTCTGTACTTTTAGCAAAGATAAAAAATCCCAACGGCATGCGTGTACTGTGCCATAGAGCCATGGACAAAAACCCTTCACGGAATGAACACAACAAAATTTTTGAACATCGAACCCCATTGAAAACATACATTTTGAGAACACTCTTTGTCATTGCACCTTATGAGTGTTAGGAGGAAAGAGGGGCTGGGAGAGGGATGCGAGGGGAACCGAGAACGCTCGATATTTTGGTCACCTTTTCACACCATGCACGAATTGTATTTATTTCACGAAAATGATCCTTGGTCGCGCGACCCTTAGGACACTCGCTGCACGTGGCCGATATGGAGCGACTAGGGCAATTGACCACTTTCACTGTCGTTCGTCACGATTTACCTGGAGTTTAGAAAGGAGATTTTTCATATGCGACACATGCGTCAGGAAAGTTGGCTTCTTAATCATTGCTTCATCCGCAAATAAAATGAAGTTTGCACATTGATATCGATACACTGTGGTGGCAGAATTAATGTACTCATAATGTGTTTTTCCTATTTAACTATATTGTTGCCTCCGAAACGTTTTTCCTTTCTTTTTAGTCTTATGCAGGCAGTAGAAATTAAAGCGTCATTTGCAACAAAGCTTTCTATAGGTGTTGACCTCACTTGCTAAAGAGGGTCTTTAATTTCTGTAGCGTGGATGTTTTTTTTTTGAACCTGAACAGTGGCAATTTCTTGCATGTACAGCGGCGAGAAAATTTAATGTACCACATATGGTGGCTTTTCTCTCTCGAATTTTCGGGAGAATCTCAATCCCATCAAAATCGGCATTGCAGCCGCATATTTCCGTGCAACAAAATCCGAATTCTTGATTCTGAAATCAACACCACTCTCCCAGTTTTCTTTGAAAGATAGAAAAACCGGCATGCACTTATGGCACGAGTAATTTTCTCGCTACTGTACAATAATTCCGCCCACAATACATTCGTAGGTATGATTTGAGAGTGAAGATGCTATCCACAAAAAAATTTTCAACCAACTGCACAGAAACATTAGGGTAAAGCAGTTCTGGAGGGATCGGGGTTGTCGCTGATACTGGAACCGAAAATGAGCAAAGGTACCTATATACGTATATGGTACTCGTAAGTGTCATGATGGGGACCATGGTGATTGACGGCGAATGAACAGCAGGTGTGAAATTGTGTTCAGGCGAACATTGTCATGGTTAATTTTGCTGTGTTGCGGTGTTACATTAAGCGAAAGGTGGTCTAAAATCTGCGTCAAATGCCCAGTTTTTCCAACACAGGTCAAACTCTGATACCATGGATCAGGCAATGTTAAACCCCAGGCTTGATCCTGGATCAGTGTTTAATGGAGGATCATGCCATGATTCATGTTGAAAAAACTACGGACATACGGAGCCATTCTGAATACCCGGGCTATAGGCAATTTTTTCAGACATGTAATTCCCCATTTCGCATGCGCCGCTAAGCACAACACATGAAGGAATGCATTTGACAGCGCTTACTAGATGGGGAATAACATTGCCCCGTGCTTCACAAGTCTGACAAAAATCTCCTATGGCCAGGGTATTTTGAATGTCTGAGTATATGAAAGGTTTGTGTGTTGAAACTGCCAAATAATCGCGAATACTTTACCACGATTTACAAGTCATTTACAAGTTGTTTAGAACACTGTATCGAACCGCGATCGCAATGATGTTGGAGGGGCAACTTTTTTCACGCAGTGGCAATTGAATACATATACCAAACGACAGACAACAGGGTGCTTCACAAAAAGACTAGTCCGAACTTTGCAGGCAGGTGTTAAGCTGTCTAATTGTTTTCTCTTGACCACGATGAGCAGAAGAAGAAGACACACAAGAAAATGTACTTTTTCGTCACTTATGGGGATCGAACTTGGATCGAACTTTGTCGAAAACTTGTTGTTCGAAACTGTTGTTTTTTGTGAATCACCCTGTGTACGTACCTGCAACAGCAAATCATGCGGACGAAAGCCGCATAATAGAACTGTTTTGAGCCGAGCATTGTTGCTTTCCCACGCATGGTCTAGAGTTGGCCTAGTCGGTATCTATTAGCACATTGAGGTGAGCAGAACGACAAATTATTGAAAGTGCCAATTGAGGTCATAGACAGGCGGATAGCCCCTATTAATCAAGGAACTGTGTTCAATTATGCCTGACGCTATTATTTCATAGGTAGACACACACCCAACAAAAGCCTATTGCGTGTAAAAGAGCAAATGAAATCTCAGGAGAAAAAACGTATGAGTACCCACGAGCGGCGAGCGGTCGAAGTGTGTGCAAAGTGCAATTGTGTAATTCACACCAAAAATGCGAACGTGCGCACATTTGCCGCAAAGGCATCCCAGCCCCAGCTTGTATTTGTTCAAAAAACTGTTCAATTAATTATTTGTGTTGCTGACCCGCAAGTGCAATGTTCGCGATCGAAACCTCTGCAATAATTTGTTCTCTCTAAACCAGACTTGAAATTAAAGGCTAAATGCAATGTCATTGACAAATTTAAGATCAGCTGGGTCTCGCAAGATAACCCTTTTCGGAACCCACGATTGCTTTTTTCCATTTTTCCATTCGCATTTGTGACAGGTGCGAAAAATATTTTCAAATTAGAGAGCAAAAAGAAAAATGATGATAATTCAAAGGCGAGCGACTTAATAAAACGGTTTGGGATACCATCACTACCAGGCGAGTTCTTATCTGACGCTCAGAAAAACAAAATGAGTGGTCAGAAGCTTCCGCAACAAGGAATAACTGAATTATAAGGCATATGAGGTACAGCAGCAACTTGACTGTGGGTGAAAGAAAATAGAATAGCGAAACTCTTGGCAATTTCTTCATGACAACAGAGAAGGTCATTACCATTCTCAGAAATGGCAGAGGCCCTGCGCGGCAGCCTTCGATCTCTTCGAGCTACAGCTCATTCCACTTGAAGATATGAACTGAGAATGCTTCACACTCTTCCATTTAAATACACAGAAAAACTTTAATTTCTGTGCCGAGAATGAAGTTTTCGACCGAATTTTCATTGTTGAAAGAATTCTGAATTCACTCTGAGCACACTTGGGAGCATTCTTAGCTCATATCTTCAAGTGGAATGAGGAGTAGGTAGTGAATTTCTATTCGAAAAAAGAGTGGAAATGGTTTTTAAAAATAAGCCGACAGAGTTTTTTTGTTTAGCACATGAGCTTCCTCTTTAACTTGGGTAAGCTGGTCAAGCAACATGTCACCTTTGAACTCAGCGTATCTGCTTGCGGTAAGTTTGCGCTTCTTGCGGAAGAGAGCCTTCAATTTGTGATTAAACCACGGATGATCTTTATTTTGCTTGTTTGATGTTGTCGGAAAACGACTCAAAACATGTTTCAACAGCTGACAAGCATATATGGCACTGTTGGTTAGAGCCAAAGCAAGAAAAGCTGACAAACGTTGCAAAGAAGGATGACAACAAACTTTTAGCGTATGTCCAATCAGCATTGCGAAAATCGATTGTCACTCCACGCGCAACGGATGTCAGCACTGAGGAGTATGTGTGAGCCACTATGTGACCCAAAACTGCAAGGTGATCAGAAATTCGGTCAACTGTGCTAACTGTTAATTTGGGAAACTCAAAATTGGAGAACATTTTAAGTCCAGAATACTTGGAAAGCCGGAGGAAGAAAATCTGGTTGACTCATGGACAAATTGCAAGAGCGCAAAATTTTCAACGCAATCAATGAAGGCAGATTCAGCTGATGTCGCGCCAATTTATGTGGAGCAAATGAAAATCACCTGGCAAAATCTAAATTGTTGTCAGAGAGGCAAAAAGGAAAACAATGATGTAAGAATATCGTAAAAATGGGATACTCTCAGAGAAAGTGTTTTGGGATATTCTCATTCGTTTGCTACTGCAGCCTCTGTCTCAAAAACAAGTTGTTGCAAAAAAAATTACTGAAAGTTCTAGTACTCGAGAAACCAGTTTCCACACGAACCTTCTGCTCCATATTGAACAAATCGGGTGTATCTCTTTCTAGTGGCTAGATTATCTGTTGTATGGTTTGTGACTGTCTGTCTGTCTCTCCCTCTCCCCCCCTCTCTCCCCCCTCTCTCTCTCTCTCTCCCCTCTCCCCCCCTCCCTCTTCCCCTCTCCCTCTCCCTTCATCTATATCTCTCTCCCTCTATATATCACTCTCTCTCTCCGCTCTCCCTGTCCCTCCCTCCCTCCTCCCTCCCTCCCTCTCCCACTCTCTCCCTCTCCCGCCCTCTCTCTCCCTCCATCTCCCTCTCTCTCTCTCCCCCCTCTCTCTCAATATTTTTTTTCCTTTACTTGTCCAGATGGTTGACTGTTTGCTGCAATTGATTCCCCGAACATTGTGTCATTTGTTTATTGCTTGTCTTATTTCATATGTTTGATAACGATGTTTGTAAGATGTTTACTGACATGTATTTATACGGGGCTGATGCTCCTAAATACAGAACATTTCTATTCTACTAGTGGGGCTTCGCCCCACAGCGACCTTCGGCCGCAACCGTGGTTCGGCGGTGCGTGTTCAGTTGGGGCCTCCACCCGCTGGAAGCTGCGCTTTGTCTCCTGTCGTCTTCGAGTTTTGTGTTCAATTGTTTTGCGAATGGAATGGACATTTTATTGACTTCGCTGCATTGATTGGGCCCAGGCAACATCTCGCTGGTTTTGGAGGGAGTTTTTCACCATTTGCACAGGCTTGCAACTGCCATGCATTGGCCATCTGCGTCTGGATTGGTTTTTGTCCGTGTCGAACATGCATGTCTGGTTTCCACTGCCATTCCTCGAAGTTTTGCTTTGGCGAAAGTCAAAATTCCACGACAAAAAAAAGTGCGAATGCTCTGAATAGGCAATTTCCATGGGCAATTTTTGTGTTGAGCGCAGAAGGGCTCGTGCGCGAATTTGGCGTCGTGTGGATCCAGCTTTCTTTGACCGTGTGTGGGGCCCCAAACTCCTTTTGATTCTATCGAAAGGCAGTTTTGATAAAAAATTGTTTCAGACCAAGAGTCAGACCATCCTTCGTCTTTGCGCTTTCATTCTGTTGCCAAGGTCAACCCATCCTGTGAAAATGAACTCCATGATCGGTTTTGAATTCGGCCAGAACAGATGCAGGGACATGGCATTGTTGCGTAGTTGTGGCATTGTTGCTGTGCCTTGCAAGCAACAATGCACGAACAGCAATGCGACAATGCAGAGCAACAATGCATTGTTGCTGAATTATTGCAGCGTGGGTGGCGGCACAACCAACACAAAAGACTCCGCCGACAGATTGACGCGTGTGGGCACACACACGACGATTCAATTTTGCCAAAGGAAAAAATGCAAAAGCACGCAAAATGTCTCGTGTGGCGCAGATGAAGACCCACTGTTGGAGAATAGACACACTGCCGGAGAATAAGGGCTTTCATAGATAGGGAGATATTCTATTCTACTCTCCAAACCGGGGATGCGGGGTGAAGCGCCGTATTTGGCGTGGGCATGGATATGAGGTGGTCTTTTGTAAGCGTTTTGGTAGTGCCGATGAGTTCTTTGAGCACGCCGCGGATGTTCCATTTCCTGTCATGCAGGTTTGGGAAGCGTTAGCGATTTGGAACTATGGAGGTGTTCCAAGTCGCATATGTGTTACACTTTTCTGACGGGAAGTGGGGCACTGTGTGTTCCGGGATCGAGCCGGGTGTTCCATGATGCATTTTGCAGGACTGACTGGAACACCTTTCAGACGGGTTTTTTTTCCATATGGCCTCTCTCATTGCCTGCGGCAAAACACGCCGAACACATGGCCAACGGCGCTCATGCCATTTTTGATTACATGATCAATGGGCAACTGAGTGCGCGAAACAAATTCGGCTGGTATTTAACTCCTAGACGTTTTCCACGAAAACCAATATGCATTCATGTATTCGTTGTATTGATTGTATGTTCGTTATTATTTAGTTCCAGCCTGCAGGCTGAGAGCCCTGATTAATGAGAGCCCTGATTAATGCACGTGAAATGAAATGCCAACCATGAACGTCGAATACAAAGTGATAAGGTATTTGTGGCTGATGGACCAAAAAGGTCAGTCCATACACCATAATGGACAACCTGAAGCAAATCCTAGTATTGAATGTGGAAGCCCAAGAATGGATGGATGGATCCCGAGGAGAATGGCGTTATTGATTTCAAAAACATGTATCCGGTGAAATTTTGCCAAACGAATATAGGAAGACCGAGCAAACGCATTGTAAGAACGAACATGGGCAAGGCATCACTGCAAATTTTCAAGTGCGCCTGGGCATATCTGATACGTTCATTGCAAAACGCAACAGTTTTTACTCACTTCATGTGCGCTTTGGCACACTTTCCATGCGTGCTAGAAAGTCATTATGTGTGCTAAGGTGCATCTCAAGCGTTTCTCGGCACATATTTTCAGGTGTGTCATGATCACATCATGTGTGCTGTTTTCGATGCTTTGAAGTGTGCCTGGGGTTATTTATTTGCATATGAGAGGCGGGGTTCATTGATGTGTGCTCAGGATCATTTCAAGTGTTTGCGGCCACGCATGGCACAAGTGCCATGTGTGCCCGCGAACATGTCATAGCTGGAATTCCGTGTCGATGGAATTCCCTGCGATGGAATTGCGTGAGACGGAACTGAAATGGCTCAGAAATTGTGAAATATTTGCTGTTACAGTTGCGGCCTTTGCTAAACTTTTCCTGCAAACGTCAAGACGGCCTGGCCCACAATGTTGATCAATTCTGTGCGAAAGAATGGCATCCAAGTATTTTCCATCTGTCGAAAAACGCAGATTTCAACAGTTTGAGCAAAAACAAGCACATTGCTCAGAAGGCTTCGAAAGGACCCATTCTTTCGAAATGGAATGAATCAACACAAAAAGTGGAATTTTTGCATAAAATAAAAACAACACTCGCATCTGTAAAGTAAACCAAGTCCTATTTCCCCAAAAGGTTGAACGGATAAACAAATGTGTAGGTAATTGCCGGCAAAGATACCCACATCTCTGGACACAGCTATCCACACGCACTCCATAACAAGGGCTTTTTTGCAAAGAAGAAATTTGGATTCACGCATTTACATCGTCAAAAGCATTTCGACCCTTCCGGCATCTCCTGCCGACAACCCGCGATCCAGATAAGTGGATCCAGAATGAAATACAAGTGACCTGAGAGACAACAACTCTGCCATTCCGACGAAATCAATCCGATGCAGAGAAAGGAATGTCATTTGTCGGGGAGCACAATGCTGTGAACCGAGTGCAGCCGGCCGACCAACCTGCCCCTTCCTTGTTCCGCTCGTAAAGCTGCACCTGCGGCCTGAGTTGATCACGCAAAGCAGCGTTGAAGGCAGGTCAATTGCCGCCTCTTTTCCGCAGCTGCTGTCGCCGTGTCCAACTGTGGATGAGGGTGGGAAGGTGTTTGATGACGGGTTGGGGCTTTGGCCTCGTCTGCCTGTCGCTGCATCCCGAATCCATCTGCTTTAATGTTTGAAATGTGCCTGCCATGTTAGCGGCATACTTGATGTGTGCGGAGGCATGGTTAATGTTAGCTTCCCATCTGTGCCAACGAAATCGATACGTGCTCCGGCTCAGATCACAAGATGGCACGCAAAAACCGCGCATTTGATGTGCGAAACCGCACACATGATGTGCGCTTGGGAATTTGCAGTGATGTCGCGGAATTTTGAATGGTAAAATTGGTAAATGTGTTTTAAAGCACCCTGTAAGCTCTGCGTGAAAATAATTCAAATTGGGAAGAAAGTGAACGAGATATAACACGAGATAAAAACCATTTTGTGAAATACGCAAAAACGATCGGGAGGCAGAACAACCCGCATTAGATGTGCATGGCATAGGAGAGAATGGATAGAAAAAGTCAAATTATCAAGCGTCCGAACTGTTTCTTCGACGAAATGACTCCTCCTGTGAATACACGCTGCATAACGAATAATGATTCCTTCCTTTCAATTTTCTCCTCCATCATCGATCAGTCCATCAATCCATTCATCAAAAAGTGAGCGCAAGCGCAAAACGACAATCGTTGTGCCAATGTTTTGGTTCCTTCTCCTTTGCCTGAGTCTGACGATCTGAGGCTCGCTACACGCATCACATGTTTCCTCACCAATTGCATAACACTTTTATTTTGCAGGCGCAATTCTCAGACCGCACTGGGACCTGTTTTACTGAAACGCTGCACAGTGTCTAAATTGACGAATTTGACATTGTTTTGACATTGACGACTTTGGCGAATCTAGGCATGGCGAAAATGGTTCAGCCAAAATCGCACCCAAAGTGCACACTGACACTGCAAACGCTCTAACACCTCTGGATGTCTCTGTTCCCCAGACCCCCTGCCCCAGAAACACCGCTGGAGCACAGCCCAGATCCCACACCCGGGGGACGTCCGCCAAAACCCCAGTCTGGGGGCTCCGCTCGTGGATACCCGCTGTTGCCCGCTGGGACTCCAAGCCTGGGGATCCCCGCCGGGGCTCGACCTATGATCCCATAGACGTGCGCACCCCTTATTCTGATACAAAATTCCAGTAATTCTCAAGAGCGAGACCGGAATTCCCTCCTGACAATGAGAGTACCGTCGCAAAATCTAACGATCCGTCATAGAAATCAAAGTTTTGCTGTATATTTGAACGAAAGCTGTTGTCAGTTTAGGTAGGTACATCAATTGGATTGAAGAGGTAAGACTAGCCTACGCCTCCCACAATAACGGGAAGCGTCAGAACCCTAACCACCATACCATGCACCCCTTGTGACAGCGGAATCGATCATCATGAAAATCAGCTCGTATTTCGATAATTGCCATCGGTGCGAATTTCCACCTCCCGCCGAATTGCATCCACCCCATTCATACCCACCTCAAACAATACCATGCCTCTACCAACCCCGAAGTGCACCCCTGTACACCCTGAAACACACCCTAAAATTTCAAAGAGGCAAGGCAACATAAATAATAAATGACAGACGGATTATGCCTTTTTTCTATCAGCTTATTTTTATCACTGCATGACTCCGCGACCGAACGCCCGAACGCCCGCCCTTCCAACTCCCGTTTTTTACCCCGCATAGTTTTCTGCAGCAAAAAGCTCTCATTGTCATGCAAATGCATATAATTCAATGCCATATATATCTACAGTGGTCCCCTTTTCCTTTAATGACCCCACTCCCTACCCCAGAGCCTTCAATGTATAGAGAAAAGCCTTGCGCGTTGTAGTGCCACTTCAGCGGTTCGGCAGGTTAAAACAAACAGGGACTTACGAGTAGCTTTTTGGGTGAAGAAACTACGGGGTGCGACAGAAATTTGATTTTGTCTATTTGGCGAACATCAAGCTTCATTGAAAGCCACAATCAACGGATATGTAGGTCACACTACGGCTCACTCACTTTTGTCAAACGTTTTTTGGTTTTTGAGTCTGGTAAATGACATCCCGAAAAATGTTTATCGGCAGTGAGATCCAATCGGGGGTTGAGCTTGCCTTCGAGTTACGAGGGAAAAATCAACATTGTTTTAAATGGCCAGATTTACCTCACAACTCGGAGGTATTTAAGCTTTACCCTCGACTGAAAATTGCCGCCGAAGGACACCCAAAGACAATTCTTGGTGTTCTGTGGGGGTTATAAATTTCTTTCGAAATTTGAGCTGATTATCGATACACATTAATTATGGATTTCAAATTTTTGTTTGCATTAATGAACAGTAAGCGCAATTTTGGAATGATAATATTGAGGTAAATCTTTACAATCTTCACAATCAGAATCCACATTTGGTGAAGTCAACTTCCGCGACGTGGTGGACAGTTCACCTTTCCTTTTTAGAAATTAAAGCTATGGCCAAAGCTATGGCTAACTCAGCCCTCACTGCCCACTGCTTGTTGTCAACCTACAGCTTGATCAATACAAGGCCCGGACGCTTTATTTAGAATTGGTAGACTTGTTCTGGGTTCCATGGGAGAGCGGAATTGTCCTGCATTCAGAAGTTTAGCACAAATAGGAGAAACAAAACAACACCTATTGCGTCGACCTGCTGTGGCCAAGTGGTTAAAAACGTCAGAATAATGAGCTTGTACCCGTCGATATACTTTTGGAGTCCTGTGTTCGAATCCCTTCAGTTGCAATTTTTTTTCTAACGGGCCATAACAATTTTTTCGATCAAATTTTTTTTCGATCACCTTGGGTCACGACAAAGACCAGGTCAGGTCTGGTTAATTGGGGTAAAAAAAACGTTTCCGCGTATAAAAAATTCAATTACAAAACAGCTATACCCAGAACTGGTTTACCATGTCAAATATTGCGTCCCGGACAATGACATCGAAGTTCGCTCATCTCATGTAGGCCTACCTAGATATTCGTATAGCCGCTGAGAGAAATGCTCAACCCAAAACCTCTTGGATTCTTCTGCGATCAGTGTCACGGCGTGAATATCCTCCGGTCAATTTCCCTTCTTGTTGGAAAAACGCGCGTCCGTCACATTCCAAGCGATAACAGAAACGTTGGCATAGACGAGAAAAATTGAATCACCCGCAGATACCTCCAACCAAAACTTTCTGTGAAAACTTTTATGGTTTATGAAAACTTTGAGTAAAAATGTTTCGGCGATTGTACACTTTCACACAAAAATGTTTTGCCACACGAATTGGAGTGATACGTTGGCTCTCACGGTGATGTCAACATAATTAATTTTACAGCACACCTAACATCTTGATCGCAAATTTTAGCAATATGCATATCGTATGGAATAATAAACAAATACATAAGTGAGCCTGCATTTTCTTGTTCTCTCTGGACAAAGGTTAAGCCAAGAGATGCTCCACTGGAAACTCAACGGATCATCTTATTCTCATTTATCATAATTAACGAAAAACTGACCACAAAGGCAATGGTGGCAGAAACGAGAACAAAATTGGAATGATATGACCTTAATAAACAAATCTTATGACCTACTCTACACATGCACCTGCGATTTTCCAAATTCTTTCTATAGATTTTCATGGTAAGTTTTGCCATTGCAACACGTTCTCCGATCGGATGGTGTAAGATCTGGGACTTTTTATCAGGAAAGAATAAAACAGGAAAAAAACCCTGTACGCTCCCCAACGCGTTTTTACCAGTAAGTTTTTATTTATCTTTACAAAGCTCGACTGGTTTAAACACCCCTACTTATGGCTTGAAAAGAAGCTTTGCAATATGATGATCAGGAAAATGTGGGGGACTCTCGATTCAATCACACATTATCTGATTCTGCGTTAGGTAGGTGCATTGCTTAGTTTAGGCTGTTGGCTCACGAAACCTCTGGCTGCTCGAGGGCACAGCACCATCACCATCAACACACGTCATCTCCCTCTCTCCTCCCAGAAAGCAGGCTATTGGCAGTAGGGAGGCAAACGTTTTCGCATGCAGTTCAAATAAAAAAAATGAATGAAAGGTCGACCATGGGCGAAATGCAGCAGAGGATGTGCGATGCGCGAATCACCCCAACACCTGGGAGAATATCCTTTTTGCTGAATTTTATTGCGGAACCAACTACTCTTGTCGCGAAATGAACACCAAAAATTTCAAACCCCCTTTGTTAATGGATGGAACTGTCGCTGAAGGACACTATGTGGTGGATTTCACAGTGCATGTGGGCAATTCTGAAGCTTGAACTGGAAGTTTCCAATAATGGCTTCGTTGAACATCGGATTGCATTCAGATCACCTTCGCGGGGCCAGCCCTCCGCGAAGGAAACGCGGCGGGCAGCCTGTTCCGAGTTCTGGGGCAGCCGCCAGGAGGGTTCCAAAGGGCATAGTCCTTTGTGTAGGATCTGTGGAACTCCTTTCAGAGTGCATATAGATGATATTTTACGTCTATGGGCGACTCGATCCCCCAGAACTAAACAATGTTTGAAATTTTGGCTTCATTTTGACGAAAACTTGCAGGCTTTCTGTCAAAATTTGTCCAAAAGAAGAAAACCATGTCTCACGGCGCCACTGCCGCCTCTCTTTCCGCTCCTGATTCTTATCCCTGCAGATTTCCCCTCCCCTCTTTATCCTCAAGACTGGACAACACAAGGATCGCTGGATTTCTTTCCCTTAATGCCAAAAATCGGACAAATAACCAAAATCGGACTGACGCTTTGACAATATCGTCTGCAGACCTGCGTACTTAGAAAACTGCAGAAATTGATGTGATCACTACCAATTCTCACCGAGAATATGCACCAGAGTATCAAATAAAATATGACATCGACAAACGATTGTGTGCATGGCAATTGTTTGAATTAGGTGCCCCTTGTTAATTCTGCGTTGCAGCAAACATTGACTGCCTTTATGGCACACTTGCGCCACCGCCAAGAGCCTCTTGTATACACCGTGGTCGCAATGTGCTCTTTGATGCTGCCCCTTTGATGTGTCCTACTTTCACTCTCCACAATGACGGACATCCACCCACCCACCAATTCCTGATGAACCTGTTTGTCTGCGTCGATTTTTGCTGCCGCTGTTGATGGTAAACTACAAAACTGTCATATCAATCAAAATTTCTTTGTCTACCCTACCTCAGATGAATTCTGATCGCAAATTGATGCGGCGTTTATTCAGCCGTGACGAAACCCATTTCAGCGCCGCACACTCCATTTCAGCCCGGTGCAGGTGCCATGCCCGAGCACTCCGAGTATCTTTGCCAACTTTGACAGCAGCTGGGTATTGACATATCAGTTTACAGAGGCACTTCATGCATTTTACGAAGCTATTTTGCGTGCTTTTAAAACAGGAACGCATGGCAGGGTTGTGCTCGGCTGAGCTTGATTTGGATGGGACAAGAGAGAAGAACAATTGAATGTATTTCACCATTTAAAATGTATTTCACCTTGAAGTTTACGCGGATGTCAGCTTATGGTGGGGGCCCAAACAGATGTTGACAGATGTTTTAGATGTTATCTATCACTGAATAAAATGTCGAAAAGAAGTTTTTCTTGCCGTTGTAAGTGCTTAAAATGCAAAGTTTTACCTAACCAAGTCTGCCACTCCATCGCCCATCACCTTTCAGCAAAGGTGACAGAATGGAACTATGTGTGTATGCGCGCCTCGAGTCATTCGTTGTTTCTATCATGATCGCAAGTCACGTACTCATGCGGCAGAAAGTAAAAATGGAAATCCATAGAGTTTTACAGCAGGTTTTTGGCAGATATCATTGTCACCATCATGTAGTGAACAATTTTACGGCATTCCAAGCATATGAAATCTGAGCATTGGTGCAGCTGCAGAGGATGGGCATCAAGTTCAGTGTATACTGGCGGCCGAAAAAGATTACCCATACATGTGAAAAATTTCCATTCTTGAGAATTTAGCAAAAACTCCATACTGTAGAAATAAAAGATCCTCTTTCATCACTAATGTCAAAATCTGACACCTCTAGAAAACTCCATTGCAATTTGGCGCTTTAATTTCTACCGTCTGCATAAGAGTAAAAAGAAAGAAAAAAAAGTTTCGGAGGCAACAGTTAGATGGGAAAAACACATGTATGAGTAATATTTTTTCCGCCGCCACTATACCTGCAGATCGGTTTTGAACCGGTTTCAAAGAGACCTTGCTTAAAGTTGAATCGATCTGACGACGGAAATCTTTTAGCTTCAACTTTGCGATCTCGTATGTCGCAATTTTCCAAATGTCGCAAGCAAATCGGACGGACATTGTGCGGACAGACCTGGACAAGGAAGCTTTATTTGCGTGCAGATGGAAATTTTCACAATCTGAACACGAGAATGAAGAGCACTTTGTCAAATGCTAACTTGAAGGGCAGCTTTTTAACAAACGACACTCCTCTCGGCTGGTTTTTCATGCATGGCATTTGCCAGAAAGCAATAGGTACTAGGATCCATCCACTTACTTTCATCATCTGAGCCCAATACCAACGGACGCGGCACCCTCATGCCTCTCGCCTTCACCGATGCACGAGGCATAAGGGTTCGCCTCTTTGTAGCACCGAGCTTGTTTTCGTCCAGCCTAGTTATCACACAAATCATTTCACGCAGTCTCCGCATGCATGATGAATCGATACAGCTAGAGCTTGAAGGGCTTGGCTTCCAGGGAGTGATGCTCTTGCTCAATGATTCTGCACTGCATGCATGCTGGAACTATGGAAATTACACCAGACGGGAAGCACCTGCGTGTCACAGCACAAGTAGGTTCTTTCGACCCCGAACACAAAACAACCCGGGTTGCAAGGAGCTTGTATTTTTTGTGTTTGGTGCAAACAATGGGCAAAACAGAACACCCGCAGATTTCACGGAGGGGGCGCGCCTGAATGGCTTCCCCACGTCCTTGTTGGGTTTTTAATTAATGAATGCTGGTGTATGCAACAAAACAGCCAATCCATTCTCTGAGTTATGTCAGTCAGCCGGGAGCCCTGGAAGTCATCAGCAGCCTGATGGAGTTGCACAGCAGCAGCCTGAAAAGTAGCCTGATGCATGGTGCCTTTTTGCGCAGTGAGATAACAATAGCTTTTCGATGTTATTTGCCCCCCTCGACGTTGGACCCATTGTGCTGCCTTTTCAAAAGGCTCACTAATCAGGTGCACCACCCAGTGAATTTTTAACAGGATCAGTCCTTAATCGGGCCGGTGTTTTGCCAGCCTCGCCGCAAGAGCTTTCTAGTTAGAGGAAATAGGTTTCAATCCGGAATATCTACAAATCAATTTTTTGTTTGGCAAGATATAACTCCCGGACATCGGTGATGTGGTTTGAACGTTAAAAAGAAAACAAGCGGCTTTATCTTACTGCCCTTTGTTTTGGGGCTTACAAGAGCCGTGGATCTTGATATTCCCATTTATTTTTGAAAACACGCTTTACGATTTCAAGCACACCAAACCTCTTTTTCGAGTTTGTGGACAAATCTGATTATGTTCGAGAGACAGAAACATGACGACAGAAAAGAAAGCATGATTTCAAGTAACAGAAGTACTTTATGACTACACTGAAGAGAATATGATGTCAATTAAAAACAAGTTCTATTTCACTGACGCAGCACGTGATGTCAATTATAACTAATAACTATCAAAAGATTTTTTTTACTTTAGAAAGCGTGATGTCAATAAAGCAACTTTTCACTGAAGAAGGCGTAATGTCAATTCCAATTATTATTAAAATACCTTCGCAGTTAAAATTTTATGAATTTCGAAAACATTGCACACAACTTGAGTTTTTTTATTGACTTTTTGGTGTGCAACGCCGCGGATTTTAGACACCGCTGTAGTTGACCAAGAGCGCGACGACTAAAGTTTAAGAAATATGATTTTTAGATCAAAATCTTTTGATGTGATCATTCCATTTTGTTTTCCTTCATAATCTGCCCAAACACGTGACGGTGAAGGTGCTTTGCAGAGGAGTTTTTGTTGGTACAGTCACTGAAACAAGAATGTATGACTTCCTGACAGAGTTAAATGGGTCCCCACATCAATATGCAAAATTCATTTGCTTTCATGCTATGCGGGTTGCGTTCTTCAAGAAGAATGCCGATGTTTTGTCTCGATGTCAGCTGGAATTCAGAGGGAAATTATTTAGGCTTGCGCCTCTCCGGTGTAACTTTTCTTCTGGAAAAAGTGTAAATGTAGTGAATACCCGAAGATAGATTTAATTTTCCGAAACCTGTTCTGGTTACCGTTCGTGAAGGCGTAATTCGGCGTCGTTCAGAACGGATAAACGTGGCCTGAGACGTGTTGATGATGATCTAAATGTCAATCGTTTGCCAACTGACCTGCAAAAATATTATGACAACTTGCTCCTGTCGTACAGAACTGTCAGAGTTGTAGAGATGTTGTGGTGGGAGATGAACTTGCCGTATAGCTGCATGATTGTTTTGTGTTGTTAACATTTGATCGCCGTACAGTTGAAACTTGGCTGTCGCTGTGTGAACATGTTTCGGGCCGAAAATTATTGACAACCGCTCCTTTTCACTGAAATGGGAGATCTGCCAAAACAACCATTTGAACATGTTCTTGCAGAATCTCCATGAATCTGAATGAGTTCTGAGCATTTTAAGCCACGACACATCCCTAGAGCAGATTTGACTAAACATCGAATGAGCATACAATGTTTTCTAAGCATCAAAGATGGGCCTTTCTTTTCAGTAATCTCGTGGTGACCTTCTCAAAGATTCTTACACAGTAGACATGGGCATTGTGGCGGCGGAATTATTGCATCTCTACATGTGTTTTTCTCTTTTAACTCTTGTCTCCGACACAATTATTTTTTTTTGTTATTGTCATCTAGTCAAATATTTAAGACACATCAAGCAGTAAAATGTGACAAACACCAAAAAAGACAAGAAGAATAGCTCAAGCTTAAAGACCGCGAAATTAAAATTAAAATAGTGCGCCAAAAAGACCAGGAAAAATGAAATTGACACAAATGAGTGAAAAGGCCACGGTGTTCACATTCGGGAAGAGTTTGGAAAGTTTATGGATACTTTTTTTCCCTTTAATCTCATGCAGAAGGAAGAAATTAAAGCACGAAATTTCAACAAAGTTGGCTATTAGAGGTGTCAGATTTGATTATAAAAGAGGATAGAGTTTTTTCTAAAATCTGAACAGTTGCAATTTTTGATCTTGAGAAGGTACGTTAATTCCGCCGCCACTTTCCCCATAGCTGCTAAGTTTTGAAGTTTTGTTCGAAGCGAACAAATTCGCCGCAAACTATTTTTATTATTTCCAGTGCACCCAGTCTCAATTTGGTTTTTAATTTCTTAAACAGAGTGGGCATATCACAAAGCACTTTCCGGATTATAATATTTTTTAGAACCAGCAGCGGTCCTGACTCGGATATGATCTCTGGCTCGCTGTGCTTTCCAAGTTGGCCGATGGATTTTAAGCTATAACGAATAATATGAGTAAAATTTCGAGGATAGGCTAGTCATGGACGATTCCCTACGGGATTGCACTGCTCCAGCAAGCAGTCAAAGCTAAAAAGTCCTGTGCAGCAGCATGACATTTGACACGCAAAGTCAGACTGTTAGATAGGTGGAGCGTTGCTGATCCTTAAATGAGTCTAGGAAAGCAAGCCGAGTCAATTCCATCATAACATTGGCCTATATCTACAGGCTGACTAACGATTTTCATTCGCCCAATAAGGTTAATTAATGCAATCTACCTGAGTTCAATTATTATGCTGAGGGTGTCTCAAAAATTGTGTATCTATCTCTGTTATGTTTTGAAATAATGAAAATTCTTCTCCTCTTTCGCTCAGAATCCGACGACTGGCGATGCGATTGAGTTGCCCCACAATGAATTGTTTTGGAAAATGCGCGATTGGAAAAATCGAAACAGGTCACAGAAATGTCGATTGGTTCACAGAAATGAATTGCGAAACAAGTTTTGCGTTTTTAAACTTTGGAAATTGACAGAAATAAGAACATAAATATCAGACCAAAACTTCCGAAAGGCTGGACACGGCAAAACAGAACGTAATGAAACAACAATGGAACAGTTGCATTGCGTTTATGGCACTTATCGGGAAAATATGTGGATGTATAAGGCAATTATGGAAAAACAAGTGTGTAATGTATCCAGCAATAATGGTCAAGTTGATGGAAGGGCATTTCAATCTTTTATGAGTAGAAAAAAGCGAAATGCATTGGATTTGACCAGAAGAAATTCGAATTGCGACTGAAGTGATTTGCCGTCCATATGTCAGGAACGAAAACGTTCGCACGTGAGTTACAGCTCAGTTATTATCAGCCCATCGAATACGTAAACACGAGAAAGACGTCAACCCAGCGCCCCATAAAAAAGAGGTTCCAAATTTAAGATGAGCCAACACACGGCTGGTACACTGGATATGCGTCAAAAGTTACAAACGATGAAACGAGCATCAGAACGCTGAATTTTCCCAATGGTGCTTCCGGGACAAGCAAGGAAGGGGTTCCAAACTATCGATGCATATCAAAGAATAGGAAAAACTGTAGCCATGAAAGCTTTATAGGTTTAGAGGGAGTTTTCCGGTGTCATCACAAACGAGATTTCTTCGCAAAAATCCAAGCACTCATTTTGTTTTGTTTATTGTTCCAAATTTTTGGTCATCGTATTTTGAATTAACTTGTAATGTTATTTTATGATAATGAAGATCTCAGATCCAGCTGAACGTCATAGGATAAGTTCAATGTAAAAAGACAAAAATAAAAACAAAACAAAACTATAAACATGAAGGCAAGAGACAACAACCATGACCATCAAGGAGAAAAAGAACCATGCATTGGCGTTTTGGGAAAAAGCAAATGAGCTGTGATGATGGCGGCTAATTCTGACTAAGACTGGACTTCAACGGCTGAATCTCAGCAGATGACGAAGGGAGGGAGTTCCACTCGCGGTCAGTTCGGGAGAAGAAACCATTAAAGTGCTGGGTAAACTTAATGCCTTAATGGATGGGGATTCAATGTTACACCAAAGTATTGACCAAAAGTTGTTGATTGTGTCTAGCTGCATGAGTTCATGGCAGCATTGATGGAGGAATAGGCAAAGGTATGAAAGGCTTGTGAAGATGCGAAGGCTTCAATTGTATCTATGCACATTTGCAAAGGAAAATGTCACCTGATTCATCGATTGTGTTTCGCATGATTAGTGACGTTGACGTTTTGAAATCAGATTTATGAATCCAGATTCATGATTTTTGATAGATTTTGTTTAGATGAATTAGATTTGCAAAAAACAAGGTCATGTTCAAAAGAGGAAGTGTTTCTTCTCATAGTCCTCCAGCATTCAGCATTCGCAGATCATTCATCTGACACGATTTGCCGAAAAGAGCTCCGAAATGGAAGAGCAGGGAGGGCCCATCAGCATCTTACGTCATGGGCTCTTTCGCCAACCCATTCGTCTGTTTTTTTATATGACTTAAACTGTACTCTATAGGCATTTTAAATAGCCTATGCGACCTGGCCATACAGGTGTACCGTGAATATTTGCCAATCCTTGTGGATGCAGCATCCTGGGGAAATTCGAAGTCGGAAATGTAGAATGGCTATTTGTCCTCCGATGACTTTTGGAGGGGCTAGCAGAAAAAAACACTGTAAAATTTGATGTCATTTTGCATACACCGAACATTTACTGCACAAACCAAATTATAAAAGCACGAAAATGGCCAAAAAGCATGCAATGACAGTCCGACGTGATCTATAAGCTATCACTCCGTGCTTTTTTTTATCATAAATAAAAGAAGATATCGACTGTATCTTTCTTGTGATCTCTCACTCTTTGAAAGAGTCTTATCTTTTTTCTTGTTCATAGACTATTTGATTTCTTATTATTTCAGAATTTGAAGTTCAAACACTCTCTCATACATAATGTGCTCAATCAAACTTTCATTCTCCTCCGCCCCTCGGTGGGTTGTCTTTAAAAAAAAGATACTTGACATTCGGGTACAGTCATCGTCGTAAATTGACGATGACTGTACCCGAATGAGTTATTATTTACAGATGTGTTTTTCTGTTTCTGAGTGGGCCTGGATTTTGTCACGAAATTAAAGGTGTGTGATCCAAATCCCAAATCGTTGTTGCGCAAGCCACAAAAATTTAAATCCCGAAAAAAAGATAAAAATCGTGCGTTCTTAAAAAATCTGACTATCGAAAATGTCCTCTTGCGAGGTAAGAATGGACTGGTCACACAAGGCTGCTCCATCTTGCTGCTCCTGATGGCCCCTTTGTAGGTTTCACAGAATGCAATTTCCAACGAAACTTTTATACCCAGTGGGTTTGAAACGTTTTGTTCAAATGGATCGAGACCTGCCGGAGCTTCGGGTTCTCATTCCCTAATTGCGATGACACTGGAGAAATTCTGGGTAACTGCTCAAATGACCTCATGCCTCTTGCGTTGCATGAATAACAAGGGCTTGGGACCTGCACCTTTCAGCGCACTTGGTTGCTTTGGAGCGTGTTCAGCTGCAGGCTGCTCGCTTCGTTTTTGGGGTCTACAGGAAGAAGATCAGTGTTTCTCTAGTCTTATTGTCAAGTGGGATGGGGGCTTTTCGCTGACCGAAGAAAGAGCCAACACATTTGTGCTTTTTCAGAGTTCTTTGTGAATCTGGGGTGCAATAGTTATCAAAGTATACTCTGTGCTGTCCTACTTTCTTCGGACGAAAGGATCACGCTTTTAAATTGAGGTCATTTTCTTTAAGAGGAATTTTGGCAAGTCGTTTTTCCTTGGGCAAGCTATATTGCTAACTGGAATTTCCAGCCAAGATCCTTGATCCTCCAATTTCCGTGCCCAATCTTCGATGCAGGCTCACGCGCGAGGCTTTTGGCGCTTTCATGGTGTTCAAATGGAACAAAGCAGGTTCTTTGGAAAACATCCACTGAAGATCGATGTTTTTCTCAAATTCCCCATTTGCTAATTTGCACGCAATTGACATTCTCAACGGTGCTGATTTGTACTTCTTGACCAATTCTGTATTTGGGTTAAACGCAATATACGGGGGGGGACTATCGAATTCGTGGGGGACAATCGAATTCAGAAGAAAGTATGTTAGCACCTGAACGGGGACAATCGAATTCGGATAATTACACTGGAGGGGACAATCCAATTCGCAATCAATTTCATGTTGTACAGGGTACCGAATAGCACTATTGATATTCTGTACCTATTTATTTTGTTGTTTTTTGTGACATGTGTCATATTTTGTCATTTTTCTTTAGTGTAATATTGGAAGAAACTTTTATTGTTTTTTGTCATGATATATTGTCAATGTTAAGTGTTAAAAACCTAACCTAACCAACCTAACCTGCGTAACCTAACCTAACCTAACCTAACCTAACCTAACCTAACCTAACCTTACGTAACCTAACCTAACCTATTCGGATAATTACACTGGAGGGGGCAATCCAATTCGCAATCAATTTCACCTTGTATTCATACATTTTGTCGTTAGGTTAGGTTCGGTTAGGTTAGGTTTTTAACGCTTATTATTGACAAAATGTGACAAAATGTGACAAAAACAATAAAATTTCTTCCAATATTACACTAAAGAAAAATGACAAAACATGATGACACAAAAACAACAAAATAGAGAATATGGTGTCATTCGGTACCCTGTACAACGTGAAATTGATTGCGAATTGGATTGTCCCCTCAAGCGAATTGGATTGTCCCCGTTCAGGTGCTGACAGACGTTCTTCTGAAGTCGATTGTCCCCAACGAATTCGATAGTCCCCCCCCGTATATTGCGTTTAACCCCTGTATTTTGTTAAAGTCGAACTCCTTGTTCGAGATTGGAAGTTTTTACCTCTCCATATCTTGATGTACCATATGTGTATGATAACCCGGGTAGCAGAGAAACGTGGCAGAAACGTTCCGCCGGAGCATGGCAAACACTTGGCTGTGCAACGTGGCTGCCATTTCGATATGATCGGTGTGGAGGCCACTATGGCAGGAATGTGGCTTTCTCCAGTGACAGCGATGTGTTTTTCCACCGTGGTGGGGACATGGCATGCTCCCGTGGCGGGAATGCTATTTTCCACCGTGGAACGAGACAAACCACCGCGGCAATCACGTTCCTGTCACGGTGGCATGCCACGTTCCTGCCACAACGGAGAAACACATCGCTGCCATGGGGGAACGCCATATTCCTGCTACAGTGGCCAGCACCGTGGTGCCACACCGAGCATATCCAAATGGCAGCCACCTGGCACAGACAAGTGTTTGCGATGTTCCGGCGGAACGTTCCTGCCACGTTCCTCTGCTATCCGGGAAGGGGAAGTCCCCTGAAGTACAAACATGTACTTTAATTCAATAAAAATCCGAACGCTTTGCGGATTTACCTCCTTTTCAATGCTGAAGTGCGATGGGCTGAGCTGCGGCTTTGACAGAACTTTTGAAAATCCATTGAAAGTGTTTGCCACACCTTACCTGTCATACTGGCAGATGTTCCCACAGGTCACAGTTTTCGCACAATAGCCTTACTTTGCCACACAGTTGCCTGCAACATACCTATGTCTGACACCATTGTGATAAATCATGTTAAGTCACGCTGATTCGGATTGGATACTGGACAATGGTTGCACAGCGTTAGTCAGAACTCACAGGGCTGGCGTCAATTAACACAAAATCAGACATATCAACATTTCTGTAATGCCAATTTTAATTTCAATTTCAGTTTAAAATTTGCTTAACAATGTTCGTAGTGAAAACATTCAATCGCTCAAACATATAGGTACTGTGAGAATACAAATAACTAGCATTTTCTGTAGAACAAATAAAATTCGAGGAATTCATCTAGGTTAAGATGGATAATTACCTACAACAGGTATGAAGATATCTGATTGGTCATCTCCGAGCATTTCATGCCAGGTAAGTAATTGGTCAAATGGTGAGTCCCCCTCCGAGATTATTCAAGTCCTGCAAGATTCCCTGATTTCAAGATACTTCAGTTCTTCAAAAACTGAAGTGCGCTGATCAATGGATTTGGAATTGGAAATTGTGTAGCGATCGTCTGGTAAGAAATTTTGGGGTAAAAGGGGCCGGATTACAGTAAGAAGTATCCCCGATATCTTTTACTCAGCCAGACGAGTCGTTTATCTTTTCTGCGAGGTGTAAGGAGGGAAACTATATCGTAAACCCACTTTTGTAAATGTTTGTGATATAGTGGAGACGCAATTATTTTGCTCATAGGTGCCTGTAAAAATTGAGATTTTTGAGATTTAATCAAAAACGCAACTCGGCAGAAATTAAAGACCCAATCTGACACTTTTATTCGGCTTTGTGGCAATCCTACGTTTTTTTTTTATTCTGCCTACATAAGAGTAAAAATAAGAAAAACGTTTCTGGCACAGCAGTTGGGAAAACTCATAATCTCGTGAGTCCGTCGCCACTATATGTCAGTCGCTGTTTCCTGGTTATTGCGCTGACAACGCAGTTAGCGTTGAACTCTTTCCAATGCATCGACATGAGAGACCGGGAAAAGATCCCGCATACTGTTACAAGCAACAATAGGCCTTGCTGCTAACAGGCCAATACAGCGATGATGTGGTCACACTGTGGTCACACTGCTGTCTCGCGTTTTTCTGCCTTCTATATGTCGCTTCTGTCGCTTGCGTCAACAACCAAACATGCACATCTCTTGGGTTTAATTAAACTGTGCATATGGGATCATATCACGCTGCCCTGCGCTCGATTATACGTATATTATACGAATATACGTTCGGAAAGGCGGAAAATACAGGAATGGGGCCTCCTTGCAAACATGCGGTCATCGATGTGTCCTGGAGACCGACTGAGCTGTTCCGTTGTTTCGCAATGCAAACAGCAGCAACTGCCGAGAGCATTAATATTTGATTAAAAAGCTTTCGAAAATGAATCACGGGGCAATTCAAATTTCGACTCATTACTTCAGGTCACATTCGACAATTAAAAGCCAGTATATCATGCAATGAAAGCTACACGCTATCAAATTATTCAGGGTGTAATAAAACAGACCCAGCACAAGCTGAAATTCGCATTTCCTTACATGAAAGGCCCACACATGCAAGGGCCATGCATCGAGTGCATTTCTGACATTTGAGCTAATCTTCATTCATCGCTGATTACAAAAACGTTCACCATATCATGTAACTTGAGGCCAATTTGGGGACACGCTGAAAAGGCCATATACGGAGAATCCAATTCGGCGTGTCAAGTCAGAAAGTTAACCATCTTTTTCATAAAGTATATCTTTCAGGCATTTTGAGAATAACTTTCAAAAACGTAGGAGAGCCAGGGGACGAGTAGCCGGCTCTCATGAGAATTACTGGCAGCAGCATCACTTAAACCTTGCGGGGTGTTTTTCAGACATTTCGTTCGCTTTTTCAGTTTCCAGGGCCAGAAAGATAACCTTTTATCGCATTTTCATGCGATAGCCTACTTTACTTCTGTGCTGCTAAGTTCTACACTCCTTAAATATCAAAAGTCCTCGAACATAGAAGTTCATTATTAACTAAGGCGCCATTTCGAATCAATGGCAGTATGCACCGTAAAGCATCATGACACTCACGTGAGGCGTGAAGTTGCACCAAACCCTGTTGAAATTAGATGGCCCCTGTGACAACCAGTCCTTTAAAATGTCGCCTCATTCTTAACGGTTAAATGAAATTTCGATCCTCCATCGCAGCGATCGCCGGTCTGGTTTTTCAGAACCCATGACCAATAATTGGGGTCAAAATCGGGCCCTCTTTAAGGTGGTACATGACCAGAGAACTCGCACAATTGTGAAGCAGCATTATGCAACAGATAAGCAATGACAATTTGGCAGCCAGTTGAGGCATTCCAGCGAGCGAAGGACAGACTTGGTGTTAACATAAGGCCCTTGCATCAGCTCACCTCAAGGTTTTCGATATTCAGCGAAAATTCAAACTTCATCGCACCCCAAAGTTCAAATTCAGAGGCAAATGTAAAGTCATTTCCAAGCTATTTTCCTTTTTGCTCAGTGACACTTCACACTCACCTTTTTAGGCGGGCAAAAGTCTCGCCTGTTGTTGCTTTAGCTGTTCCGACGCTTACCTGCGGGTTCACACCATCCGGAATGCTATCATGCTGAGAAAATAAAGGAATTCTTCTTGTATTAACAACTATGGAAAACCATCATCTGAACACAGAAAGAAGAACAATATACAAACTCAAAGAAATACCTGTGTCGAGGATCCTCGTCTATCTGTGCATCCTTATCTAAGAAAGGGAACAATTCTGGCTGTTGCCCTGTGGCCAAACTTAAATTACGCCTGAAAACCGCCCTGTTCATTCGGTTTGACACCTCGCGGTGCAACGCGCAACCTGGGAGTCGAACTCCTACCTACCGCGCAGAAAAAGGGAGGGACGAAGAGAAAGGACGTCGAGGATATCTTCAGTTTATCCACTGGACAATTGACTGATGCCGTGATTGTGGCTTGGCCAACATCAATCACGACTGGCACAGCGAGATTGCGAACACCTTCATCAACCATCAGTGGTGAAGGTTCTCGTGACATCAATCGACATCGATCAACGAGTTCGTGGTCAACACCTCGTCGACACCACCTTGCAGGTATCACAGACACACTCGCGTTCATGAGACATCAACCAGGTGATGTTAATTGTGGTTATTGTAAACCCGACGAATGCGTAAGCATGACATGCTTTTGTCCAAACGCAAGCAGGACCGACGACTCTTCAACATCGACATGATCGACACTCATGTTCATTCCATGCAGGTAGGTATGGTTAGCAACAGTTTGTCAAGACACGTTCGGTAAACTTGGATTTCTGGCATTTTACGAAGCCAGCTTACGTTCATGACGAAACTCGACAACATATCACGACAGAAGGTGACTAAATTATCTCGGAAAACGATGACGAAACTCGTTGTTTTACGATCAATTGCGACAAACAGGAATCAACTGGCAGAACTTGAAAATATCAAAAGGACGGCGACTTGGCAATGGCGACTCAAAAACTTTTCCCATGACAACTTATGTCCACCAAGACGAACTCGAATATCAAATTCCATGACCGAAGATCAACTTTTCCCAACAGCTTTTCCCCAAAAAACCCCCTTCAGCTCCACAAAACTTCTCCAAAACCCTCAATGAAAATTTCCCAACCAGAGCGGCCATCTTTGCTTCCGGCCACGTGTAGCTTCACCGACGAACTCCCAATCAAATTCCATTTCAAGTGTGTCCGCCGTCG
>JASGXE010014994.1:0-35069 GCA_030068105.1 Sinentomon sp. SZTP_YWyxl
TGTCAATCCATTTCCCTGACTTACCCCAACCTTTGCTGATCCATTTGTCTATCTATCTAACCAAAATTAAGTGTCGCTGTCAAATGTCAAAAGCCACCGCAGGCCTTACAGGGTCTGGGTCAGAGCCCCAGCGAGGTTCCAATAAGAGGGACCTTTTGGCAGGGGGTCTGGGGACGCAGTCCCACAGAAGCTAAAGAAATTTTGAAATTTGGGTTATTATTTTGGTCTCAAAATTTTGTTTCTCGACCATTTCATGTCTTTTGATGTGATTCCCTGACCTCCCCTGACTTTCCCCTACTGAAGGAACCTTGTTTGTAAAAAAAGAAAGACATCATGAATGATTGAAAAATAAGAGATACCTAACATCAAATCGTGATGAGCAACAATTAATGACATTTACGACTGTGTAAACCATTCGATTTCCGGCTGTGTTGCACAAATCATTTGCAAGTTTCACAACGATCCAACAAAACGATATTTCACAAACCTTTTCCAGCTTTGGCTGTTTCCAATGATATTCTGATTGAGTAATCACATTGGTTTCTCTGATGAACAGCACTTTCATCCTCACTGAACGGTGCTGGCAAGCAGATGGACTGAAATAAACGAAATGGAATGAAATTGTGAAAAATGTATGCACAAAAAGAAGCCGAGGAAAACAAAGTTCATGCCATGTCGGAACAGAATGAACACCCTTTTTCCCAATACTTTTTGGAATTCAATTTCACTGAATTGGAATCCAGGGAATTGGAATCCAGGGTGGTAAGATTTGGTTCCATACATACCATAAGTAATTCAATTTACACCTAAAATGGTGAGTAACATATCATAGTTTGAATAAAGGCATCAAAAACAATGTGTCGGTGGTACAAGGACCAATGTAGCTGCACTTGGAATCAACAGCATCAAGATTTCCAGCAGTGCACCTTCATTTTGTACTCACCGTTTAAAACCAGGTGAGCTTGAATGAAAGATGTGTCAATATTCATGTGAGGAGTTCCTGACAATGAGATAAACAAATCATAAGACTTAAACAATACGCCATTCTGGTTTTATGGGCCCCAAAATGACCCATTAGGAGTAAACGGGTGAAATTTGAAATTCACAGATTTATTCCTCCCGGCAACACAAAAAAAGATAAGAGCGACCTTTTTTAAAAAAATGCCTCGTTCAGATTTATGGGCCCCATAGAGTTCCCCAAAAATTATATGATGAGGGCGGAAAATGGATCGAAAAGTCAGCCGAGATGGATTTTGAGGCTTTGAGGGCCTATGAAAGCTGAATGGGGCATTATTTCAAAAAGGTCGCTCTGGCCTTTTTGTTTGCATTTCCTTTTGTTTTGTCAACTGTGGCCATTTTGTGGACCTTTGAAGGTGCATAAATCTGAAGAAGCATCTAAAAAAGGCCTACCATCCTTTTTTTTGTATATTGCCATGAGGGATAAATCTGGTGAATTTGAAAAGTTCCTTGGCGTAACCTTTTCTTCCCATTTACCCCTGATGGGCCATTTTTGAGCACCTTTGTGTGCCCATGAAACCAGAATGGGGCATTTCAAAACATTTTAACGCTATATTTTGTTTATCTCTATGCCTCACAAAACCTTTCAGACTCACCAGTCACCCTGTTTTAAGACCACAGAAAACTGAAGCACCTTGAATAACACTTTATCCTGATGATAGCCCAAATAAATTTACTTTAACAAACTTCTAAAATCTCAAGATACGACAGTTTTTTACTCGTATGTTACAATCAATGTCCACACAAATTCCAAGAGCTTGATGATGATGACTCTACACAAATCAACTTCTGTGATAAACAGCTCATGTTGCCACATAACTTGCAACCAACTTCCAAACTGCAACCAACTTCCAAACTGCTTTGCAGATGTTGATTCCTCTTCACTTGCATTGGTTTCAAAAGAGCAGTTGTTGATATTTCAAAGCTTTCCATTAAAACTTTTTATGTTTAATGGGGTTATGCAGTTGGACACCTATATTAACTTTCACCAAACCTTCCGAAGGATAACATTCTTTATGATGTGAGGCTCATGCCTCTCATCACCTTCCAATTAAACTTGAACAATCACTGGATGAGTGATGGCAGCTCTTCTCACTTCCACCAGATTCGCAAACACTAAGGCGAACACATGCCTCTGAATGCAACTGAGGCATTCATCCCCTTCTTTTTGGGATCCAAAGTCGTGTAAATTCAGCTTTGGTGCAGTGACCCTCGGCGGGTTTAAACAGTTAGAAGCCTCGGAATCTGATCCCCAAGAGGGTCCCAAAATGAACAAACTCTACCCTGAGGTGGGGTTCTCTGCGGGTGAACAACATGGCCTTGATCCCGTCAGAAATTCACCAAAATTTCATGGCGACAATCCCCCTCACACGCATCCATGTAGTGTTGTGTGTTATGCCCAAGAGATACACTAAATGAATGTGCAAATGAGTTCACGAAGGAAAATTCCAATCCACGAAACCCACAAACCCCATGTTGGTAAGCCCATGTTGGAATGCTCCAACAGTAGGTACTTTATGCGATGTGGACAATCGATTTACAAAATAATGTAGGAACCTACATGACAACCAGATTGTCTCGCGTCTTCTTTTTGTATGGTATTGTTATGGGCAGAAAATGCTGTTTCCATCTACCAATCAGGCATCAGGTTGTCACATCACCACTGTCCAACAGGTGCCAGACACTCGCTTAATCTTTTTCACAACACGCTCAGTTTTAGAATTGAGATTTCTCGAAAGTCTAATCTGGATATTCCCTTGCATTCTAGGGCCCTAGCGGGGGTTATTCGGGCTCGAGCCAGAGGCCCTCTGCTGTGGGGTTACATAGGAGGGCCAATCTCCCAGAATTCCAACGATCCAATTCTAAGGTTGCACCCCCCATGATTTGCACACATGCTCACCGACAATTTTGGTTATCGATTTCCTCAAGCACACATTTATATTGAAATGAAGAATGCACGATAAGTTTACAATGAAATGGTTTGCCAAAAATTTACACTGTAAAAATAAACTTTTGTTTACCCTGACAATTTAAACAAAGCTCAGCAATGAAGAAAACCAAAAGTTACTTCTGCCCTGTCATCAAAAGGTGCATAAAATCTTACCGAGACATAAAACGAATTCATACAGTGCCCATTGTTGTTGTTATGCCAACGGTTTAATGCGCTATTGGGCATGTTGAAAATTTCACATCGGAAAATGTGAGTTCAAAAGCAGATAGATATAGGTACTCCAAAAAAGAAAGAAATGTCGTCCAGCTACATAAAGCAAGAAAATAAATTTTTGATCAACAAAGACAGAAACTCAATCACTGTCCACATATCAGATTCTCTTTTCATGATTTTGAACTCATTTTGAAGGTAGATAATTTTTTTTTCTGAGCACGAAATTGGATGAAAATACAAACATTGCACAGCCAGAATAATTGTGGATACCGATCCAACTTCAAATAAAATTCGAATGTTTTGACACTTGGCAACCAATGACGAAAAATGCAAATCCATTCGGCCTTTCCAATGTTTATCAATCAAAAAATTCCCCAGGAGGAAATTTTCTCGCCCATTTCTATTTCTTTTCTTTTTTTCCAAAACCCACTAATGAAATCCATCAAAGAAAAACAACCCCATGACTTTGCTCAATGCTTCTATTGTCTCTTCCAAAAATACAAAAGTTTCAAGTGTCTGCTCTCATTTATCGGTGTCCACAGGTGACAGGGAGCAAGAGAAACCCATTAGCCGGCTGTTTGCAGAGCAGGTGAAGAAGGGCCTTCAACAGAGAGCTAGTGAACAGTGTGTTTCCTGTGCAGATGCATATTTCGTTACTTTTTTTTGTGCATTCCGATTTTTGGAGACAAACTTCAGGCATTTTTAGATTTATGATTACGACATGGACCTAGAACAACAGGTAAGAGAACATCGACAGCTTCGGTGAAGCCGCCATGTGGCGGCAGCACTGTTGGCAAATCTGAAAAAATAAACAGAGTTCAATGGCGCTGGCCTTGCATTTTGCAGAAAACATCTGTTCAGTGGAAAATTGTGCACCTCAGCGACATTTATGTTTCTTGTGCAGGATGCCTTCATCATTCCTGCTGCGCTCTGCAGACAGTCAAAATGATCTCAGTCAAAATATTTGATCAAGAAAAGGCCGAAGAAAATGTTTTCAGGTCAGCGAAATTCGCAAGCAGGCCATGTCCCTTTTGCCGTCACCCATCCGCTTATGAACGCAACATTAAAATAACAGCGTTGTTTTAGGTTGAATTTATCGAATCGGGGAGGTAGCTCAGACGGACAGCGTCAGACAGTCAGACAGGTCCCGGGTTCAATTCTCGCCTGAGGCTGAATTTTTTCATGTTGATGATGAGATCAAAACTTCATTTTTTGCACGCTTTTTTACTTCTCAGTTGCAGTTCTGACCAATTTGAATTTGACGGGCCATCTCATTGCCCATTTTCGCAAGCACTGTATCTCAAGTTGTCTGACTGGCAATGCTGGAGAAAATATTTCAGGGAATCGCCGTTGGTCTTTGACCAATTCGCACAAATTGGAATTTGTTGCTTTTTGAATTGTGAGAGTTCTATGTTCTGTCTCGCTGCTTGTTTGGCTCCTGTGTTCGAAGACTTAAAAGTGCAGCACCCATTATCCAAAGGTGAATATCCGGAACCATTTTCATTTTTGAGGACTTTCTGCGCAAACGTCCTGGCAACACCGGTTGTGCGCATCATCCATTTTGACGCATGCTCATGCACCGAAAACAAAACAATGTTTCATGTCACGTTTTCTGCCATAAAACGGCCAAATGGAGTTTAAATGCAATGATTTTGGAATTTTTGGAAAGCTAAAAGCTTTCTCCACAACTCTTCCACAGGTGCAAACCATGTTACAGCGGAAAAAGTCGCACAATCATGAAAAATATCTGGCGGGACCCTGGCATTTTATCACATCCCAACATTTAACAATTTTTTCCTGAAATGGTTTTGATGTTTTGTCAGTGAAAATATCGGGATTGTTTCAGACGCCAAAAATCGCCAATTTTCCGGCTTTCTCACTTTGAAATATGAACAAAATCCGTCATCTGGTTCAAGAGATTATCAACTTTCTGTCTGCGAACCCCGTCTCCAGAACTGATCGACCTGATCGTTTTTCTCTTCTCCTTCAGACTTGCGAACTGTGCGCACCTAGCGGCGAGAAACAGAAATATGAAAACACGCTTCACTCAGCAAGCGAATTTTGAACGGGGAACGGCGAAGCTTCCTTTACCTGTTGTTCTAGGTCCATGATTACGATTTGACAAATTTTCTGAAAATCTGCACAAATCTGCAGATCTTCAAAATTGCAAATTGGCGTTCGTTTCATGGCGATCCGTGAATAGATGTGGAAGTCAGCAACCAAGAAATAGGGGTTCAAAATATGCGTCCAAGATTTTTTACTTTTTAAGAAGGCACCAGACTGTTTAGACCTGAGTTAAGAAAAAAGTTGCAAGTAAAAAATTAGGTAGTTAAACCCTGACAGTTGGAGTGTATTCGATGATCCATAGTTGAGCATGGATGCGAACAATGCAAAAAAACAGTCTCCAAAATGGGAAACATCAACCGCAAACGAGAGCGCTTTATGAGTAGAAGATCCGTGATTACGTTAATTTTCAAGAGAATGCACTACACTCAGTCTTCCAATCAAAATCCTCGGCAAAACTGCATTCAGAATGAAAACTGACAGGACTTCATGCGAAAGCAAGAGCCTTGAAGTGGAGAAAGTGACCCCCAGGTCATCAGTTAATGATGCTCCCACAACACAGACGCAAACGTAAAAACGTCTCCATAAAATAATGAATCATCTGATAATCTCAAGAGCAAGAAAACGTCCCGAGAGGAACGGAACAGACCACTGATTCAGACCACACGTGCGCCAGTGCCACGTACGTCAAACTTCCTCTTGTATCTCTCAGTCGGAACCAAAACAAACCAGCTCCATCAATCAGTTCAAATGACATTTAACCTCCATTTGATATTGTTCATACAGTGTGGACCAAATCTCAGCCAGCATCGTTTTCCAAGCAATTTGTATGCACATTGATTCAGAGGGCAATCATTCAATTCCATTGCTTTGGGGTCTTTCCCGTGACAAATAGAAGGAATGCTGATGATCAGTTTTTGCCAATGTCTAAAACCGAAACTGCTGCCTTGCAGAGTAAATTCTATGGCATTCCGTTATAAATACAAAGGTGGCAGGTTTAAAACCAGTTGGTGTAAATTTTCTCGTGCAAAAGTAGAATGCGTTCACTCCGTTTTACCCTGGCATTGATTGTTTGAAACTTGCAGTTGCAGCATTGATTGAGCAGAAGCATCTGGTTCAACACATTTCGAAAAAGGAAATCCTGTTCAGGCACCAACTTGACAAGTGTATTTTTTAAGACATTCATGTATGTAACACCATTGAAGTCCCTGATGGTGACTGCTCTTATCTCTTCATTCCTCAATTTACCAAAATCCTTAGTTCTCCAACGAACTACTTTGATGATATTTCGCCAACTCCTTGACCTTGCTCCACGAAAATATCAGAACTTCCCTAGCAGAACTGGCATTTTGCGCAAAAGATTTGCTTGAAACAAATGGTGATATTTTAAACTGGCAGCAAGTTGGCTCTATTGGACAGTGGTTGGAACATTATGCTGTGGGTTAAATGTGTACCAAGAGTTGCGATCAAGTGTGGTCAGGGGGTTGTTGCCTGAAATGCTTTCATCACATTTAAACTGGGGACTTGAGTGATCGACCTGTTGTTTTTATTATTTGTTTGGAAAAGCATCATTTTTCGCTGCATTGTGTACTTGTTCCTTAGACCTGCTGGCTGTTTTCCTGAGCATTTTTTTTTGCATTTTTCCACGTGTCAGGCAATTATTTCAATTTATGAGATGATCTTTTTTGGCAACAAAAGATTTTTGCTCTGCACATGGCAAGAGGGGCAATGCACGTGTCCAGCCATAACAACATTCAGTGATTAAAAACAAGTTCACGTGGACAAATGCAAGAAAATGTTTGAACATTGCAAAAAGGCCATGAATTATGGATCAATGCACGAGTAAAAATTTCTGGACCAAGAATTTGTTGCAAAGGACTTCCAAACTGTTTTCAGGATGGATTTTTTCATCCACCCTGTGTGACAGTCACCCACCAGATTACAAATGATACATTGATAAAAAGTAGTCAAAACTGGATGAACTTGATAAAGAACAAAAAACCAACACAAAAAGTGGTTCAAACCACAAACCAGTGTGCATGACATTTTGCAGGTCACGTGTTGCCAATAATGATTTGCTACTGTGTGCTCCAAAAATGTCGAATTCGAATGACAACAGAATATATGTTATTCAGCCAAAAAACCAGTTTTTGCAAATTTAACAGGAAATGATCGTGGGCAGACCACATTGAATGGAAGTGATGATGCAACGTTAAACAATGCCTCAATCTGAATGAAAAAAAAAACAAGTCCAAAAAATTGCAGTGGAACTCCATTCACAAAGTGCTTGCAACGTTGCATGTCCATTCAGCCACACAATTACTGGCCTTTTGGGTGCTCAGAATGACACTTCATATTTCCATGGCATAAACGGGCGTTTCAAACAAAGTTGTCAACATGCCAGGTAAAAAAGTGAAATGTGATGTTTTCTTGGACACTCGTGCTTGCAATTAATTCATTGTAAAAAGATTTTGCAGCAAATTAAAATTGAGTTTTTTCTGGTGTTTTCCTCAGTGAGCTTGCATGCAGTCATGACATGTGAGATGCAACAAAAGTCCAAATCACAACAAGATTTATTTGCCCAATGAAAGTGCAAGGAACCAACCATGGTGTAACCACCTATCAAGATGAATACAATGATCTGATATGCATTCACTCCACAAATGTTCATTTTCTCTATCCAAAAGCTAACCTACTCACAAGATTTGCAAAATGATGTCAACTTGTGTGTAAAATTAGGAAACTGAAAATGTATGCAGCACCAGCGCACGTAACAGCACAGGATTATCCGAAAACAGGACATAATTTTGCGTACGTATTCCTCAAAAGCTCGCATGGACCGATGGAAATTGCACCCACGCAACTATGAATTTTAGAGCCTACGAACCCAGCCTATGCTCTCAATTCCTATCATGCGTGGCAGTCGTCCCATCCAGGATTGGGCATAGGGGGTTACTCCACCTTCCCCCAGGCCGTGGGTACCCCCTGGCCCTTTTCCGAAGATACCACATCTGGCCGAAGGCCTGGTGTGTACCCTGGTACTGAAAGCCATCTCATCTGAAAAATGTCACTGTCAACAATGCTGCAGAAGCAAAAAATGGGCTTATGACTGTTAATAACGAGGTTTAACGTCATTGTGGGGTGACCTTTTGACAATTGGTACCCCAGTACCAATTGTACTGGAGGATATTCACGCTCAAGAATTTTCACGAATATACTCAAGGATATTCCTACCAAAGTGGTAATTTCTCATCAAAAAGGCAGTACCTGCTGCTGACAAGTGACAAGAGTGCAATTCTCTAAAAACACAAAAAAATGGGCAAACAGTGCAAAAAGGAAGGTTCAAAATCGGGTAGGCAGTCCTGGCCTTTGGCAAAAACACCCTCCCTCACCAGGTATATCTGGCTGGGGAAACCTCACTAAATAGCCAGTTTGCTTGTCAAGTGATAACAGTACAATTCTATAAAAACACAGAAAATAGGACAGGCAACAGTGTAAGTTGGGAGGGTCGACATCATCGGGAGGAAGGTCCTGGCCATTGACAAAAAGCGCACCCCCCGACATGGCCAGGGATCTCTGGGGAACCTTCTGATCAAAAAGCTGGTCGGCCATCAAGTGAAAACCGTGGAAGTAGGGAGGTTTAAGATCAACAGAGGGGGGTCTTGGCTTTTGATCATAGCAGAGCCCTGGTTGCCATCATCTTGGTCTGCCACACAGGGGGATGCTTTGGCAGAAGGCACAACTGTTGATTTTGTTTTCATTCCTCCAAATCCATTGGTCATTGGTTTTTTCATGCAATGTCTATCAAGTAATTTTTTGAAAATAATCCAACAGAACAGCAGCCGCGGACCTGGATGCGGCGTAGAGGGACTGCCAGTCCCAGCCACCAAAAGAAAATGTGACGTTTAATGCCTTTGGATGCCATCTGTGGAACCCAAATTCACCAAAAGGTTCCAGCTTTTGGGAAACTCCCCAGCCAGGTGGGAGCCCTTCCTGGGCTCCCACCTCAGGCCCCTTCAACTGGGTGGCTGCCGCCCCCACACCCCTGCCCAAAATTTTCTCGATGCACATCACCTACCACAGGGCCATTTACCCCACCACCAATGTCCTATACTCTTTTCCCCACCCATCCCAGGTCCTGTCACTCCTCGTGTGGCCTTTATGGTGCAATCCCACGACACCCTGCACATACAACCAAATGTTTAAAATAAGCCACATAGGAACAGCAGAGCAACCGGGGTAACATCTAGTTCTGGCGGCTTGTTCTTTTGCTGAAGCTGTGGTCTTTTCATTTCCTGGAGCAGTGCAGGTGGTGGTGTGCCGATCCTGTTTCCACAATGTGGGCATTTTTATGGCTTGCTCTGCTTCAGAAGTGGCTGAGAACAACCAATCACAACACGACTCGGAAAACCCTCCATTGAGATGACCTCCTTATGTTTACCGGCCTTGCTTTTATGTCTCCTGAAATTCGCGTTCGTGGTGCAGTACATAAATTGTCATTGCTGATCAGGCCAAGCCAGCCAAAACTTGCAGCTGTATTTTCTTTCATATTTGCATTGTTTTCAGTGGAAAAAAACGACTGGAAGTAACTCAAATTTTCGACTTTTGAAATTTTGACTTTGAAACAAGAAATTTCAAGTTCGCAAGTCTAAATAATGACTTTGTAATTCAAAATTTTGACTTTGGAAATCTAAATTTCGAATTTCGATTTTGCAATTCGAAATTTTGACTTCGCATCTTGAAATTTGGAAATTTTTTGAAAAAACTTGAAATTTGGAAATTTGTTCATTTTGAACAAATTCGACTTTGTAATTCAAAATTTTGACTTTGGAACTCTGTATTTCGAATTTCGATTATGCAATTCGAAATTTTGACTTCGCAACTTGAAATTTGGACTTTGAAATTCGAAACAAAAATGAACAAATTCGACTTTGTAATTCAAAATTTTGACTTTGGAACTCTAAATTTCGAATTTCGATTTTGCAATTCGAAATTTTGTCTTCGCAACTTGAAATTTGGACTTTGAAATTCGAAACAAAAATGAACAAATTCGACTTTGTAATTCAAAATTTTGACTTTGGAACTCTGTATTTCGAATTTCGATTATGCAATTCGAAATTTTGACATCGCAACTTGAAATTTGGACTTTGAAATTCTAAACAAAAATGAACAAATTTGAAATTTTAAAAAGAAATTCAAAATTTTGACTTTGAATCATGAATTTCCACTTTGAATCATGACTTTGTTACGTGATAATTCGAGTCCAGTGAAATTTCGTGTCCGGTGCACTTGATTTTTCGTTTCCTGAAGCGTCATGGGTACATTTGTAAGTTAGCACCCATTATGCCATCTGAAATTTGAGATAAGGGAAGTTTGATTCCAGTATATTTTGGGCAATATATCAATGACCCTGTGGTGACATTTTTGCTGCAATGCAGTGTTTCAGAGGCACATGGTACGATGTTGCAGGACGACTTTGCTGAAGCAACTTCGGTGGGAAGAATATTGGCAATGCGATTTAAAGCGGCACTAAATTGGACCCGTACAGATCCCAAAAAGTGCCAATGTGCGTAGTGGGTCATGTGGATTAAACGTGCGCCCGCGATTTCCAAGAGTTAATGACGGAACAAGATGCCCAGTTCAGGAAGATAAGACGACCTGAGATCTTTGACCTTCGTCTAATTCTCGTTTCTAAACCGAAATTTCGAATTTAAAAGTCGAAAATTCGAGTCTGAAATAAAAATTTTGAGTTGCAAAGTCAAAATTCCGATTTTCAAAGACAAAATTTAGAATTTAAGTGTTTTCTTGTTATGGCCCTAATAAGCTTCTTTGCAAAAGAGGAGTGGAGAACCGAGACATTCTGGCAGGTGGAGTTGGGGTGCTATGGAATTGAGAGCCCAGACAGTTGGATAGTGGAGTTGAAGCATGGCCATTGGACGACAATTGGAGTGGACAAAAATCAGGCTTTCAAGAAACTGAAAGGTGTACCCATACCCTGTGTCACCCTGTGTATTCACAAGAATGTGGTTCATTGGATCGGAGGCAGAGATCATCCACAGAGGGCACAGGATAATGTCACTAATTAAACTGCTGTTTTGGTATTGCATTTTTATCTTTATCATGTGTTCACATTCCAAGAAATCAGAGTTCGAAAATTTCCAAAGATGTGTTGCCCCTGGTATAAATTTCCCGTTTGACAAGGCAGTAGCCAGTCTGTGTGATGCAGGTATGGTTAAGAGTGATCATAGCCGGAAAGATGACTCATTTCGTGGCATATCATTCTCGAACGCTGATTGGCTGTTGTCATTTTCAACCCAAGCATAAATACTTTTCAAAATTTTAACATCAGACAAAATTTTTCTTAAACAACTTAATATCACTTTTTACGTACTGTCATTCGAAGACCATCCAAAAAGTTCCTACAACACTGTCCTCAAATGCATCAAATGGAAGATTTGTCGTTCGATACTTCACATTCCTTTGGGGCAATATTTTTCTTTGAGTTTCCTTGCTGCCAGCAGCTAAGAAACTGACCGATACCCTGGTAATGGGGTGTCCCTATTGAGGCCTCAAAACCGCATGTCCAAAACTGCGTTCAGTTGCCAGAAGCATCATCCCAGACAGCCAGAAGCACAATCCAGGAGGGGAAGCTTAATCACCGCCTTCGTCGGAGGCAGGCTCAAAACCATCGGAATAACTACCAGTGTCTTATTCCCATGCCAGCATTCGCAATTTTCACATTCGCAAACATTGGGCATTTTTGTCAAAAACGCGACAAAAAATCCCAGTCAGTGAAAGGCAGAACACATCTGCAAGAGATCATTTTAAAAAATCGCACGAACGGAAGACTATGGTTGCATGTGAACCAGAATGCTTATATAAAAATCACAAACAACCTCCTGAAAAAATTTATAAGTGTTATAAGGACTTTTTGGATGGTACCTACTTTTTAAAAAAGCGCCTGTGTTTAGAAAGTGACATGCATACAAATTGCATGGCAATATTTACTACAAAAATGGCCAACTGCGGAATTGAGAAAGCAAAATATTGTCCACCCAAACAGCCCAAAAATTCAGAATAAAGAAAGAATACTTACCCCACTTGGTAGAGTGAGTCCACCATCCAAGTTAGTTTTCAAAGACATGAACGGAAAAAATCTGTGTATCGAAAACACAGATGAATATAACCATCACTTGACTTCGTTCACAACATTTTTATTCGTTTCAAGCCACTAATATGAATAAATACTGATCCTAAAGAAACAAAAATGAGCCAGAAATAATGTATCCATACCAACAGAATTGAAATTTGATCTGAAGTACTTTCAATTCATTTGTCCTCTGTCAGAATCAGGGATTGGACTTGTTCCTGTTTGCCAAGGTGAAAGTGCATCCAAGGGGATGCAGATTCAAGACAGAAGATGAGATCATTGATACCGTGTCAGCATCCCCAAAGGCCCTGAGCAAGGCTGGTGTCAGTGATAGAATCATATGCCTGCCCCAACGCTGGCAGGCATGTATCAACCACAGTGACGACTACTTTTGACTTTTGGTATGGCCCTCATACTTTTTTTGTTTTCGTACGTGCCACATTAGCCATAGTATGTGTTTTTTACGTGCATATAAAGCTGTTATTTTACGTCCCTTAAAGCTCAATTTTATCCCACACTTCAACATGGTCCTTTTGCTAACTGGTTTTCCATGATGTGATCCATTGGTCCTCCCCCCACTTCCTGGCAAATGGGTGTGATACAGGTCGATATACATTTTAATTTGTCTTTTTAAACAAATCTCACATTTTGGTTGAAATAGCACTATTTTCCAAATAGTTTTGCCATGGGAAAGGTAAAAAGTCGGGAAAAAATCAAAAAACCATGAGGTGGTTAAATGGACCTCCTTTTGGTGCCAAACTTTTACACAGTGCACCACACCGACAAACTTCAAGAGAAGTTAAAAGCACAAAATACTTGGGAAAAAGGCATTCAAGCTTCCCACTATCTCTCACGAGTGCACCAGTTCCGCATCTGCCCAACAAAAAAGCGTGGTCCCATGGACCACTTTCTGGTTTTGGTAACCAACAACTATAAATTTCCTTGAGCAGTTAATTCATCTGTCCTTTTAGGTCTAGCAACACCCACCAGGTTTGGATTTGCATGGACAGGCAGGGCTGAAGAAAGCCTGTGCAATAAGTTATGACCAGTTCTCATCCGAAGGTGGTCCACTGGACCAGCCCACAACAAAGCAAGAGTTGAATGATTAAACACACTTTTAATTGACATCTTCTCCGTGTTTTTCTTTCTTCCTCGACACACGACGCGTTTAGGGGCGTCACGCTCCCGTCGTCAGGTGCTAGTCGAATTCGACCAATCAAAAGTGCGTTTAATCATTCAATTGTTAAATTCTCTCCGAAGTTCATCAATGATCGGTTTAAGCTAACGCAAGAGTTGTTCCACCTTAAGGAAGCACATGGACAGCTGCTCAATATCTTGTCGGAAATTGTTAGGGACATGAGATAGCCTTGCGCAGGAAATTATAAAAGCATCTCAAGAAATAATTTTTGTCTGTTTGCCTGTTTTTTCAAATTTCCTGTACATAAACTAGAGGAAAGGTAGGTAAACTCGTAAATTCTCTTTCAGACTGTAAGATACTCCTTGAATTGACATGGTGGAAAAACACAGAGTGGAACAGGTCTTTGAAACCTCAAAATATGCCTTCTTCGAAAGTCAAAACACTCAATGGACCCAAGCAACACTTCAAAAAGACCTTTCACCTTTCCAAAAGGGTCATCCTGACTCATTGAGAATATACACCTGTTTCTTCTTCCTGCTCAATCATTCCGCTTTTTTCCTTTCCAAATCCACTGTGTGTCGCCCCCCTGGATGAAGGAGGATGCATATTTTAGTGTATAGCTTGAAACTGATACATACTCGTACTGCAAATTGTGTGCCAGGGTAAGCCAGCATCTGTAACTGATCAACATTCAAAACTTAGAGCTCAATCCAGCCAGGACGATTTGATCAGCCGCCATTTTGTTCATTTTTCAACTCATTCATATTATGCTTAATTCCTTCGGGATGTAACATGGAGCAACTGGTTAAGGTTTTTTGTATAAATATTAATCAGAATCCTTTTTGATAAAATTATGTGGAGGGCTGGCGTGGCCCTAGTGAACTATTTCCCCTAACCATTCATCTTTGATTGTTTTGAGATCGTTAATACAGACTAAATGTAGGTGGCCAAGGCCATGAACTGAACTGTAATAAATGTGCTTTGCTTGAGCAGTGCTGTTACTGAACTGATAAGTGGGGCAACCACCTGAGGCGTACTATTGGTGGACCCCGTCAAGTGAGTGAACGTAGTTTGACTGCTTGTGGAGCTTCCTCACCTGTTTACTGCTTACTAACCCCGCATCGCTAACCTGCTTGCTGCCGAGGATCTTCGCTCTTCTATTGCAGGCAGACTACAGCCGGGTTTGCCCTACAGTGGTGAAACTGTTGTTCCTTGAGATCGTTCTTCTCCCGTACTGGCGCCAGTGACGGTCGTCCACGTCCGAAGACAGTCAACTGTTTCTTCGTCAGAGGTTGGTTCCAACTACTAGTGTCTATTTGTTGTGCCTGAACCTCCACATTTGGCGCCCGAACGGGGACATGGCTTCATTGTACGAAGCTCTGGAACTCGTGTGGGTCACCGTCAAAGGGTACAGGAACTGGCCTGGAATCATATTCAGGGACTCTTCTTCTTCGTCGTCTGACAAGCCAAAGTATGATGTCTTCTTCTTGGGCTCCCATGATATTGCCTTGGCCGTCTCACTTGGCAAGTTATCCAGATATCTTGAAACTTATGATGATAATACTAGGGAGACCAGTAAAAACTCTCGCTTTTTGTCAGCCCTCAAAGAAGCTGAGGACTTCCACAAACAGAGGGAGCAAGTGCGGACCTTCCTGGTGGAAAAGATGAAGGCTGAGTTTTCACGTTATGATGGTGATCGTGGTCGAGAAGCTCATTCCGGACTGCCTTTGACGGATGCTGTGGACGAAGATATGCGAATAGGTGAGACGCCGGCTGTACAGGCGGAGATGATCATTCCATCTTCGATACCCGTAAGGTCATCAGGAGAACTCTCGTCTTCCCAGAACTCTGATATGGCTCAATTTAACGTGTTCATTTCGTCTAAATTAGAAGAGATCTGCATTGGCATGCGCAATTTGTCCAGTCGTCAGGATGCTTTGGAGTTGAGAGTTGACAAGCAAGTAGTGGTTGATTATGAACCTGGTCAGCTAGAGAAGACTGATTGGCAGAAAGAGGCACTTCTTTGGGTTCTGAGGTGAGAGCTTCGGAAGCAATCATCCTGGAAAACCAGCGGTGTGAGGAAGATGGTCCCAACAGGAATCAGTTGATCGAAGCTATGCCCTTGTTGTGTCCAATTACTATGAAGGTTCCATCTTTTGCTGGTGGATTACAAGAATGCCCGTGGCAGTTCTTGGATGATCTGGAAACATATATGCTTTCGTCATTCCTGCCCGAAGGGAAGGTGTTGAATCTCTTATTGGGGATGCTAATCGGTACATGCAACATCTGGTACAGAGCTAACAAATCTAGATTCACGGATTTCAGGACGTTCAAGACAGAGTTCTTGCAGGAATTTGCGGGGTCCCAGCAGAAAAGACGTTTGAGAGAGAAGATACGAAACCGTTTCCAACGTCCGAACGAACCGTTTCGTCATTACGCTTTTGAGATCTCTAAGTGGATGGGTTACTTGCATGGAGATTCTTGCGATCTGGAAGTTATTGATCGTGTGTTGGAGAACATGAATCCGAGTATAGAAGTTTTCCTGTGCAATAAACGGGCAAAGTCTCTGTCATCATTGATACGGGAAGTTGAGGCAGTAGAGTGCTTGCTAGATAAGAAACAGCGATACGATGCGAGGGTGCGTCCTAACAGAAATTCAGGAGGTTCGCCTTCTAGTTTCAGTGGTCAGCAAGATAGTCGGTTCCAAGAGGCTATTCAAGGGATACGTCCAGCAAGTCGCCGTAGTCCGAGTTCGGCTGGTCCTCGCAACCCTGAACGCACTTGTTTTTCCTGTGGAGAGCCTGGTCATTTTTCTCGTTCATGTCCATCCAGAAGGTATTCTCAGAAGAATTAGTTATGATGATGAAAGTGGAAGCCGGCCGGAGTTCAGGAGTCAACAAAGGACGTCGTCTGGGGTTCCATCTCCTTACTTGGCGCAAGTTTCTTTTTCACAACATCACGTGCGGTCAGGTTCAGTGGACTCAAGTACTGATGACATCTCTGATAGGATTAGTACAAGACCTCAAATGTTTATACCCGTTAAAATTCTTCTGCCGATTACGGGATCGTGGTCCACTAAAGCACTTCCGGATTCTGGAGCTGCAGTATCGGTTATAGATAAACAGCTAGCAACACATCTCAAGTTGTCGGTTAAGCCGTCGTTAGAGGAGTTAACTGGTTTTGACGGACATCGTCTTAAGGATTTGGAGGAAACTCAGATAGAATTGCAGGTGCAAGAGAAGGTCTGGCAGGGCAAGGTGTTCATCACGAGACTGAACTCTTTTGATTTTTTGATGGGGAGAGATATCTTGACGGACCTGGGTGTCATTATCGATCTCAAATCTGGACTTTTTGGTGTTCAAATTCCTCTGACTGGGAAATTGCTGTTTGCCACCCACAAGGGATCTGTGGAGGAGGTGTCTTCTATTGGGGTACTTGAAATAGCCCCCAGGATTCAAGAACCTCATCGATTGGTTAAGTTCGAGGCCTCTTCAGAATTGAAAGCAAGCGTCGTTATCGAGCCTTCTTTCCAGTTATCCGAGAATTTCTTTTGTCCGATAGCTCTCGGTTCCGAGTCTGAAGTTAATTAAGGTGGCCCGCAAAACCGATTCGCCCTTTGTTAAGGAATGCTTCTTTTTCTTGCTGCAGAAGTTATTAGAAGAGTTCCGGATGGTTTTTTCTTTGTGCCAGGTCAAACCGATGTAATATCTCACAAGATTGAGACTGGTGATGCTCAGCCTGTCCGTTTGCATCCCAGAAAGGTTTCTCCGGCTACTCAGCAACAGATATCAGATGACGTATCTCAATTGCTGGATGAAGGTAGGATAAGACCATCGTTCTCTCCTTGGGCTGCACCGGTGGTGATGGTAAAGAAAAAAGATGGAACATCTCGTTTCTGTGTCGACTACAGACAATTGAACAAAGTCACCAAATCAGATTCGTATCCAATTCCGAGTGTTGATGAGATATTGCAGGGAGTCCGTGGTGCCGGCTATTTTACTTCATTGGACCTCAATAAGGGCTTTTGGCAGGTTTTCCCATGGAACCAGGAAGCATTGAGAAGACTGCCTTTTCTGTTAAAGGGGGGCATTATGAATGGCTGGTAATGCCATTTGGATTAAGAAATGCTTCCATCACCTTCCAGAGACTCATGGATCGACTAATCAAGGATTTGAACGGTCGATGTGCTTTTGTTTATGTGGATGATATCATCATCTTTTCTCCAATTGGGAGTCTCACCTGAGAGACCTTCGAGAAGTACTTGGTCTCTTGCGTCGTGCCGGTCTTACGGTGAATATGACGAAAAGCAAGTTCTGTCCCAGATCAATGAAGTACCTTGGGCATGTTATTACGCCAGACGGAATTGCCGTAGATCCAAGTAAAACGGCGGCAGTTCAGAATTTTGCTCGTCCGAGGGATGTTCACGAATTAAGGTCCTTTTTAGGGCTGGCTGGATACTTCCACAAGTTCGTTGCTAGATTTAGCCAGATCGCTGCTCCTCTAAATCAGTTGTGTAAAAAGTCTTCTGCTTGGTCCTGGGATAATGCTTGTCAAGAGGCATTTCAAAAGTTGAAGGATGCATTAATTTCTCCTCCGGTTTTACAATATCCTGATTTCAGCAAAGACTTTGTGGTGACGACGGACGCTAGTGGCACAGGTATGGGTGCGATGCTGTCCCAGTATTCTCTGCTGCAAGGTAAACAAGTAGAACAGCCAATTGCTTTCATTAGTCGGAAATTTAGTCCTGCTGAAACAAACTACAGTACCTATGAGAAGGAATGTTTAGCAGTTCTATTTGCCTTGGATCATTGGAGTCATTTCCTGGAGGATAAACCTTTTGTGGTGTTGACAGATCACAGTTCGTTGCAATGGCTTTTGAAACAGAAGGATATCAAGAATCGTTTGGCCAGATGGGTGTTACAACTACAACATTTTTGTTTCGAAATTCGTTATAAGCCTGGGTCGTCCAATGTGGTTGCCGATTGTTTATCTCGTTCCATTAATACTGTGACAGCTGCTTATCCCGGTTGCCCATCCAATATTACACGTGATGTAATTCTTTGCCAACAGCGGCAATGTCCTGAGATAGGGCCACTTTGGGACCAAGTCACTGCTAATGGCTCCAATGAGAAGTTCCAGTTTATTGATGGACTTTTACATCATGCCAGCTATGATCACGCATCGCATCAACCCTGCTTCCAAGTAGTAATCCCTATTACTCTTCGGCATGCCATTTTACAATTCTACCATGATCATCCCCTGTCCGGTCATCTGGGCCAACGAAAGTCACGGAAAAGGATTCTACGTGTTGCCTGGTGGCCTAACCTTGCTAACACCGTCAATGCATATGTTCGGTCGTGTGAAGTTTGCCAAAGACTGAAACCCCTCAACGTTAAGCGCATGGGAAAAATGATGCCGGTGGTTCGCTCCGAGAGTTGGGAATTGATGGGTATGGATCTTATGGGCCCTCTGCCCCGATCAAAATCCGGCAATCAGTTTTTATTGGTTATCACTGATTATTACAGCCACTGGGTTGAAGTGTTTCCTCTGAAGAATTCCACCACCCCAGTCATTTGCAAGCGTCTTGCGGAAGAGATCTTCTGTCGTTTTGGATGTCCTCAATATGTCATTTCGGATCAAGGACCCCAGTTCATGTCAGATCACTTCGCACTTTTTCTGTCTTCATGGGGAATTCAACACACAACTACTACTGCATACCATCCTCAATCCAATCTAACAGAACGGGTCAACCGGAACATCAAATTCATGTTGGCTTCTTACGTGGAGAAGGATCATACCTCTTGGGATAAGTTCCTGCCGGAGACTCGTTTCGCTTTGAACTCTATGGTGCATGATGTCACAGGGTATAGTCCCCGCAGAATTATTGTTTGGACGGCCTTTGAGAAGCCCAATGGATTGGGAACTGTTGCCTAAGAAACCGCTGTTAATTCCTCGTTATCGTCAGCAACGGCATGACTTGGTATTCCAATTCGGACGGTTACAAGCTTCGTTATCTGAAGGTGTACGCAAGAAAAAGGAGCAACAAAAACGACAGTACGATCGGAACTTCCAGGAAGTATTCTTGAATGAAGGCGATTTAGTACTTCTGAGTACCCACCCTCAATCAGATAAGGCGAGATTGTTTATGTCTAAGCTGGCTGATGCTTGGTCTGGACCTTTTCGTCTCGGTGCCCGGTTGAGCCAGGTCAATTTTGAATTGTTGGACATGCATGGAGGAAGAATGTCTACTGTCCATGTCAACAGACTCAAGAGATACTACGGTCGGGAAGGGGAGACTATTCCGACGATAACGGTTTCTTCTCATTAAGACTTCTCCTTGCCATGTTCCTGTACATAGTTTGTTTCCTTATGACAATCATTCGGTGCTCGTCCCTTTCTTTGGTAGGGGGGAGAAGTGTGGAGGGCTGGCGTGGCCCTAGTGAACTATTTCCCCTAACCATTCATCTTTGATTGCTTAGATCGTTAATACAGACTAAATGTAGGTGGCCAAGGCCATGAACTGAACTGAAATAAATGTGCTTTGCTTGAGCAGTGCTGTTACTGAACTGATAAGTGGGGCAACCACCTGAGGCGTACTATTGGTGGACCCCGTCAAGTGAGTGAACGTAGTTTGACTGCTTGTGGAGCTTCCTCACCTGTTTACTGCTTACTAACCCCGCATCGCTAACCTGCTTGCTGCCGAGGATCTTCGCTCTTCTATTGCAGGCAGACTACAGCCGGGTTTGCCCTACAGTGGTGAAACTGTTGTTCCTTTGAGATCGTTCTTCTCCCGTACTGGCGCCAGTGACGGTCGTCCACGTCCGAAGACAGTCAACTGTTTCTTCGTCAGAGGTTGGTTCCAACTACTAGTGTCTATTTGTTGTGCCTGAACCTCCACAATTAATTCGAAAATTCCAAAACGGAGACAGCCATGGTTCTTGCACGGAGACCAAGCTTGTCGCAAATTTTAACAAAAGTACCAATAAGTTCAATGGAGTCCCCTCAGAATATCATCACAGAGGAACACATTGAAAAAAGATTATGTAACGAAAAATGGTGTAAAAGATGCAGAAATGCATTATTGCTACGATTTTTGCTGCGACGTCATTTTTGCCTTCAGGGTTCACCAGTCACAAGAAAAAAAAATGAAAACAAAAAATAAAGGAAATACAGGCAGTGACTGATGGAAAAGAGCAAAGAGATTTAAAAAAAATATGGTAATTTTTATTCAACGACCGGGAAGGTGCCATCGGTGGCAACCCATTCAACTCTTCAGGGGTTCAACCTTTTTTTAGTGAGTAAATAAAACTAAGGGTGTTAGAAGCGAACCCAACATATGTGTGCCGGTGATGCAGGCCAACTTTAGTCAGAGATCCGTAAGGTTCAGCCCTTAATTTTTCATTGACAATTGGTGTCGATGAAAAATTAAGTGCAAAAAGTAGGATCGAAATGGTATATTCGTACCTGTGAAATGGGTTATTTTAATTTGATATTTTCTAGTCGGAAATGTGAGAAGCTGCCACTCACACAACCCACAATGATAAGAAAAGGCACACACCCCTAATTGTCACACATTCCTAAATCACAGCACTGCAATGACAGCCTTAGACATTTTCCGGAACGATTTAATCAGACAAAAAAGAGAGCGCACATGCACAAGCTGCCTTCCGATTTCTTTCACCAACAGAATACATAAAGCCACAATCAGCATCTATAACTTCCTATTGAAACCACTTTGAGCAGCTCCGTAGGTTATGAAAATGCATGAAACCATCAACTTTAGTCTCGGCTTAGTTCCTAGCTTGCAAGATGCGACTAATTCATTCTGGACAAACATGTCTTGTATCGTTAACTGGTCCAAATGTTTAACAAGGAGAAATAAAAAAATCGAATTGCGATTTCTCCACAGTCCAATTAAAGTTTTTGGGGGGCACTTTCAGAACATTATGTGCTCATATGTGGCTGCATTCACATTTCAAGGGGACCATAAAAATGCAAATACCATATTTTTCCACCTATCAAGTTGATTTTGGTGAGCATGTTTGAGAGCATCAAGTGTGAATGCAAAATTTCCTCACGTGGTTGAGGCTCGACATCGATGTTCCATTTGTTGAAAAAAATTGCCACCAGAACTTTCAATCGGTGTCCCGACTTTTTTTAAAAGTTGTTTAAATTTTTTTAAAGTTTGAGCATGCAGAAATGCTCAAAATTTCATGAAAATTGAGCAACAATAACCAAAATGTTGATATTTTTACCCCTTGTATGTGTTTTGGCAGTTTTGTTTACACGTGCGATAGTCAAGCATCAAATAATTTGCAAATGTAGTCATATTGGTACTTTTGATTTCAAATAACGACTCGTCGATTTATGAAATTTTTCTTTCAGTGTACCAATTTCCCCACTCTACCAACAAAACATTCCGAGAAACACTGATCAAAAATGTTCAAAATTGCACCGAAACATAAAAGCGGTGGAAATTTAAATTTGATAAATCTATTTCTGGCATCGTGCACTTTATGAAAAGCCCAGCGAATTGGAATTTTGTGAACTCGCATAAATTGTTGCCAAAGATTGTCATTGTCGACAAAATAACACAAATAGGACGCTAATAGTTCGTAAATGTTAAAGAATGCGATGTATCGACCCCGCAAACGTGGGGCTTTTTCAAGTACAAAAACATAGATCGACCTCTGGATCCTATTGTGGGACCCAGACTGAAGGTGAGTCCAGAGCGGTTGCTTGCGTATAGGCCTGGGTTTGATGAAGGTGGGGGCGTGGGGCTGTTGGTGTTTTGGGTTTTCTTTTTGTTGCGGAGGTGGGGCGGGAGGCTGGTTGCTATGTGGGATCGAGGTTGAATTCTGTGGAGTTCACGGCAAAGTCATCCGTTGGGATCCGGAGAGGAAGGGGCTTGGGGAGAGAAAGGGTTTGCGGAGGAGAAACGTACGCATTCTCAACTTTTACGAATGGTCAGCGGCCTATTTGTTATTTTGTCAACTATGTTTCCGGTTCGTGGTGCCCATGCATTGAGAAAGATTGTTATTTCACTAAACTGCCCAATAAATTTTGCAGGTGAGGAAATCATGAAAATCTTCCGCACATGTGACATGCTGATTTCTAGAGCGATCTCGTATCTACAAAGAAGACCTCACTTTGAGAACAAAAAAGACCACCGCAGAGAAAAAATCCAATGAAGACCAAAAACATACCTGTTAGTTCTGACAAGAAAAACAACAAATGAGTGTCCTTTTGAGTACCATAACAGATGGCCAGCACTTTATTTTGTTTTGTCTGCCGTATTGGGAGATCAACAATTTATGTCGGATAAAAAGCAACACAAATTAAAAAACGATCAATCCCCAAACGAAGAGGCAAGGATTATGGTTAGCACTCTGATAGATTAATGAACTGCAAATGGGCAGATTTGCTGAACCACGCATGAGAAAGATGTCCTCTTTCAAAAAGCTTAAAGAGCACCGCAGCAAATTCAAAAAAGAAAATGCATCCCAATGAGCCTCTCAACAGAAAATCCATCAGTACCTACAACAGAATCAAGAAACGTGGCACGACAACTCTGATGAGGGCAACCCCACCAATAAAAAAACATAATTTAACCATAATCAAATTTGAGGGAGAAGTTCAGCACGATCATATCCTGATTCACTCGCAGTTGTTAGTTTACCACGGCACATGAATCATGACCTTGTGATCACTTGCAAAAATTTAGCAAAGCTTGTTCTGAAAACAGGATTCCAATAGTGTCAGCTGGTGTATTTTACGTGGCAAAATATGCCTTCAAGAAGAAAATTTATGACGTAGAAAAATGAGAACAATCATCAGCCATAAAAAGCTCAGTGGATGAGTGTTGAACTCATCAAGGAAAATAGAATGCCAGGCACGGCAGGAATGGTAAACTTTGCCCCCTCGCCCTCGGTCACATGACACAAGGTTCTGTGATGTGTCTGCTAGAAACGAGCAAAATGAAACAGAATGCGGCAGTTCTAGGAAAATGTGGATGGGAGAAGCAGTTCAACATTCCAAAGCCGAAACGTGCCGGGAAATGGATGTGATTTGAACTCATGTGATTTGAATATCCTCAATCCAAAGAGTTATTGATAGCTTCAAACGGACATGCCAAATTTGAAACATAATTTTTACCTGATAAGAAATTGCGCAGTTGGCCAAAAATAAGTTCTCGGAAGACAATAACTGAAAAGGACTTTCCAAAATTTACAAAGGTAGCCACATTCGTTTTTTCTCCTTCGTGGCAGCGACGTCTCGTCACGTGACCGAACTGGTGAAGCTTGCTGGTTATGCAATACCTGGTATGCTATTTACCTTGGACCCCATTCCCCAAGACTTTCTTGATGAGTCACGAGTCACATGATACCTTCTGGATTGGAAGAAGCCTGCAGGTGCTTTTGCTACAAACTCTCTCTCTCAGTCCAAATAAGTTTCAGCAATGTCAGAGAGCCACACATGGAATTAAACCATAATAAACAGGGACTAAATGAGCGGCAATGGACACACAAGTTGGGCAAAACAAAATTGCAAAATAACTGAAAATCAGTGTCATGAAACACGAGCTTCAATAATTGTCGTCGTAGGTACATTGTGGCTTGATGATAACAGACGTCTTTCGAACAGCTTTTATGCAACTTGACTTGGATTTGAAAGGTTCAAGGCTTCGTGAAGGGCTTGCTGTTCATCAGCTGAGAGCTGGGTCAAGCACATCTGAAACAGCTCAGTGTTGCCCTGGAATTGCAAGATGAAACGGAAAAACAAAATAGAGACAACGAAAGAAATAAAACACAACTTGATGGTCGAACTGCAGGCCCGAAAACTTTCAGAAGAAAAGGCACCTTGTGATTGTGGATGCCAATTTTCAATTCTTTCTAGGTCAAAAGATTTACAACAACTTGCTTTGAATTTGACCTGCATAAGTTCAAGGATGTTCTCTAAAGATTCAATGTTCCGCGTGATCGATTTTATGCCACATGGCACTCACACTACCATGAATTCAGGATCATGAGGTCCTCTGGCAGCTGTCCTGCACCCATGTGAAAGCCATCCCACCCATATGACTACAAAATGCAGATGATATAGAAATCTGCAAACTTTCAAACAAAGCTGCAGCTGGGTTTTCTTTCTTAAAAAGCAGAATCAGTCCTTGTGCGCTAATCTGAAATAACAACTGCAGGTAATGCTTGCAGTCCTGTTGTGCTAGAATCCTTGACCACCACAAGATTTTTAAAATGCTTCGAAGACACAGTTCCGAGTTCGGTTTTGTGGGGCCTTATTTGGGCATTTTCTAAATTCTGAAGGGCAAGAAATGTCACGGATCCAGCATTGCGGTTGGAATTTCCCCCGCTGGAAGCTTAACCATGCATCACAACTGATGCGTCCCAGTGGCTTGGAAAAGCAGTGAATCAGCAGCACAAAATGCATCATGCACCACAACTGATGCATCCCAGTGGCTTGGAAATAAGCAGTGGATCAGCAGCATAAAACGCATCATGCATACACAACTAATGCGTCCCAGTGGCTTGGAAATAAGCCATGGATCAGCAGCACAAAACACATCAGCTACCCGGAACAGGAATAGACAAAGCATATAAACCGATTGCGCAGCCCAGTTCTGCCAACCAACCCCATCCCACCCAATCTCTTCTTACCTGCAACTGTTTGACAATATTCAACATCCTATTTGAAACTTGTTTTATGTCATCGTTGCTGCCCTCTTCCGTATCCGCTTCATCCTCGTCCAATTCGAAGGCATTTCGAATGAAAGCATTTGCAATCACAGACAAAAGGAGCGGCAAATTTGAATTATTTGTTCCTAGCACAGAAGGATGGTTCGCTTCGATCAGATCACAGAAGTAGTTGTAGATGTGGACACACTCGTCGATGTCCTCCCAGACCGGCAACCAAGACAACCAGAGCGGGATGACTTCATCGAGATTGGCGCAGTTCGGCATGTGTTTCAGGATCTTGGTGATGGCAGAGATGATGTTTTCGGTGGCGGTAATGTTGTCGGGACTTCTTGATTCGGATGTGCTTGCCAACTGGATCAGAACAGGAACAACTTGAGTGCAGTGAGCTGTAAAAAAAAACAAAAAATGGCAAAAATTTCAATTAACTATTTACTTTACTGCTTACTTGCGCAGATAAAGCCTGCTGCAAATTTGCAAAAGACAATGAGCATGGTATTTGACCATTTTCTTGTCTTTGAAATTCTGCTGGCCCGTAAGCAAGTATTGCAGTGTGTTTTCGAAGGGATGCTTCAAAATACCAGCCACTACTTTTGATTCCACCTCAACTAAGAGAAACGAAGCTATGAGAAAGTGGAAATATCAATTTTTCATTTCAATGTTTCGACTGAAAACCCCACATTCTGAGTTTTCAATTTGGAATTTCGACTTTGAAAAGCTCGACAATTCCACTTTGCAGCACAGCATTTCAAGTTTTCATTTCGAAATTTCGATGTTGCAAGTTTTGTTTGTCTGGACACATGTTCAGAATTCAATGCCCGAAGCAGAGCCCTTGAAGGCATGAGGTCTGTGCATCGCAAAGGCCATACAGGTACATCGTTACCAAACTACCTATGTTGCACACAAATCAAAAGAGCGCCAACATAATGCACCAAGTTAAGTTACTTTTGCAATGTGTCACAAACCTTTTTCCCGAGACTTGATTATGCAAGGACACTGGCCGTTGTTCATTATCTCATGAGATGCCAGCACTGCCATCCAAAATTTCAAAGAACCAAAAATGAAAAAAGCATTTTCTTTGCAGAAAATGGGCCTTCCGCACAAAAAGACTTCCGTTTTTCAAAAAAAAAAAAATAAAATAAAATAAAAAAAAATAAAAAAATAAAAAATAAAAAAAAAAAAAATGCAGAGCACCTGTCAACCGAAAACGATCAAATCAGATTGGTGAATTGCTTGACCATGAAGGCAAAACTTACGTTCGAAATAGCATCCTCCATACTTAGCCAAGACACCCCAACCGTATGCAGCGGCCTGCCTTACTTCAGCTGATGAATCCGTTAAATAAGTAGAGAGTGGTTGCAGGAAGTAATCTTGATATTTCACACATTGTGGGCCTCCACATTCTATCACATCGTCAAAGATACACAGTGCCCATTGGTGATCTGACCAGGGTCGTTCAGGTGCCTGCAAAGAACATCACAGGCCTGATAAACCACCACCTCCAAAATGTATTTAAAACAAAAGTAAATGTAAAAAATGCAAATAAAAAACACTCGTAAAATGGCCGTGTTTGCGTATTGTGATGTGCTCCTTCAGTCTAAAATTGCCAGGCCAAAAATTATGCTAAAAGATGATCCATGGCTCTCAGCGAGCACAACTATGACTCAGTGATTCATTGTGCATGTGAGCATGACGCACTGACGCAAGTAAAACACAGCCGTGTTTGTGTTGCTGGTTCCTTCAGACACCTTTCCAGAGCAAATCCGCACCTTCTCCACTGGAGGACTCCGTAATCAGTGCCCCAGTACATGAACCTTGATGTCCGGACAAGAGTCTCTGTCATACTGGGTGCAATAATTGAAGATGAGTAATTTGCTGGCATTTTCATTTATTTATTTCAAATTCCAATTTTTGAGAATGGGGAGAATTTACAGAATGCTTGACAATAAAATTCAGAAGAACAATCTCAGAAATAAAGAACAAAATAGCAAAAAATGATCTCAAAGGAAAGAAATAGTTTTTCAAATTGAGACAGCACAATGATGTTGGTTGACCCAAAATTAGAGAAATGGGAACAGAGCAAAAAAAATGAAAAATGGACCGAACAGAAGAAACGTACCAGCAATTTTACAACGTTTGGAAGGACATGGTCGAAATATGGGAAGAAGGCTTCTTTTTGAATTTTGAACAACGAATGAAGGACATCGGTGACTTTACTCAAAATGTAAATATCAACATCAGTTTCGTCAACTAACTGTTCCTCAACAATCTAAAAAAATGAGACAAACAAATGACGAGAAAGAAGACTCTGCAAAATGCCTTGTAACATTTCCTTTTTGTCATGTAAAACTTCTGTTTCTAGTGATTCTGGTCCCTAATACAGTGGCAAAAGTCAGAGTAAATATGAGCTAAATCTTTATTTTCACTCAAGAAAAGTAATGAGTTAAGAGCCCACATTTTCACTGGAGTAATAGATAAGAATAGCAGAGCCGTTATTTCACCTGACAAGGTATTTCCTTTCGACGAGTAACTTGCTAGAAATCGTTACCTTGGCACTGATGTCAGCAGGCATAGCATGACTGATATTTGCCAGTATTTGGTTAACAGACTCGTTCCACATCGCATGACTCAAGCCCATGAGCCCCAAGCAATGCCACATTGCTGTAACACGTACCTTACAATAAAGAGTTGACAGCGTCACATCACGATCATTGTGATACAAGACAAGTCGAACCTGACGAGTAGAGCTATCTGTTCCCGCAAGTTTATTGCACCTCAAACCATGCTAAATTACACAACAATAGATCACACGTCTTCGGAGGACAAAGCATATTGGTAGGAGGGTGATGGGTCTCAACATCTCTATCATAAATCACTGTAGCGATTTTGAAATACGTGCAAAGTCCATTTCAACAAAGGTGGAAACGGCATTTCAGAAACGGCATGTGGCATTTGCTGTTGACAAGGATGTCAATTGAGTTTGACCCTGGAATCGAACTTTTTTGCATTGTGCTTTTCTGAACTAGAGGTACAACCACCAGCCTATCTGATTCAAATCACTGTAAAGGTTATCCCTTGCAACATCAGAAAAATATGTACACACCCATCAAAAAGATTCTTTAATTGGGCTGCATGATTTTGCGACAAAAAACGCAGGCCACCACTCCTGCCCTTTCCAATTCATTTTGCCCTATTCTATTGCAAATTCCGCCATGCCCAGCCCACGAACACAACAACCACCATCCATGTCCACACCAACTTACCTCATCATATTCCTCATCGTCTTTTCTCTTCTGCTGCCTCTCTTCCTGTCTCTCAAAGTGTTGAGTGAATGTCTTTGAGAGAATAACAATCAGCTGGTCATAGGGGAATCCATTCAAGTAGTCTGTTCCAAGTGTATCGATGCACCTTGACAGTGATTGGAAGTGTTCACAAAGGACGTCGTTCTCTGGTTCCGTGTCGATTGCCTTCAGCAACTCAGGAATAATGAAATTCCACATGTCCTTCACATATTCAGGTCCTGCAGGACAGTAATTTCAGTGGCTGGTTATAAACATATCCAGGTTGACAATCAGAAAAATCAAAAACAATAAGAATTGAACAATGACTTGTTAAAAAAAACGGTACGAATCTTTATTTTTACAGCATTTAGGAACACAGCAACAGCGTGCAGATGTAGACAGTAAACAGGTGAAACAGTATTAAGTAAGTTGTCAATCAACGAGATATTGAATGATGATCCTCCACAATATCTATTTTGGTGACTTCTTATCAATTTTGAATTTCACGTTTCAATTGAAGCAACAAAACTGGGGTTGGAATATTTTGGTCCGAAAAACTTTAAAGATCGAATGGCGCTAATCTCGCAAAGTCTTCACCAAATCCAACTTAAACTGACCTAACCTGACGTAACTTAACCTATACTGCACTAACCCTACCCAACCTGAGCTATCTTATACATATTCTAACCTAATTTCAAGTCATTCGAACTTGAAGTTTTTCGGACCAAGTATGTTCCCCCCAAAAATGGATGGTTTTTCATGATATCCATTTTCATTGCTGGACAGGTTTTGCAAATTTAAAACATCCAAAAGAATGGGATGATGAGTTGACAGCAGCAGAGGTTTTCATTGTTTGGTTTTGCCCCTTCAAAGTTTCAGTATATGGCAGCTTCTGAATGAAATTCCAAAATCATGGGCAATTTCGCTAAATCAAGAAACAAATTTCTGCACAATCACAATGATGGATTTGTTAGAGGCTCGTGGAATGCATATAAATTGCAAGAAGCACTGCAGGAAGTTGACCATAGCAGCTATTCTTTAATTACAATGATGTGAGTTGAGACCTTTTCCAGAGGGAGACAGACAGGCTTACACAAAGTTTTGGGTTGTGTGTAGAGGTAAGCAGACCATTTCCCGCTTTTTGAATTCAGTTCCGTTGGCTCCATGGAATCCTTTTTGGCACAGAACACTTGGCTCCAGGCAATTTTCTGATGGATGGGAAAATACATGCTCCATCTTATGGAGAATCTAATGCCCAATTCGCCTATAGCACTTCAGGAACAGTAGAAAAATATGAAATCTGTCGTGTCACCAGTTCAAAAAAAAAAGCACACTGAATGCCACTTTTCAATGCCATGAAGTTCGTTTGATGAATTTGGCCAACATTTGCAAAATCAATTCTGTTGCTGTATTTCACCAACCTTTTATTTTTGCACAACCTAGAAGATATGGCAAGCTCTCAGTTGCAGCAGTCCTAACACCGTCGTGGAAATAGAACTTCAAAAGTGGAACCATCAACCGCACAACTTCTTCTGCATAATCAGCAAAGCCTTCTTTCAGTTCCCTTGCATAGCAGACTAACATCTGACAAGCGGTGGCCTTGTCTTCCAAACCTGGAAAGCAGAATTCAAATCAAAATTATTTTCTGCGGTTACACTGAGATCCAGTGAATGCGACCGCCAGTGGTGTAGCTAGGGGCGGCCGCCATCTCAGCATGCCGATGCGTGCAAAAACGACCGGCGCTCATGTGAGGACTTTCTAATTCCCAATATTTGCAACCAAAATCAATCGCCCTTGTGTTCAATTTGATTTTGGACATCCCTGTGATTGATCACAATTGTCTATGCAGGAGCACCTTACATATCAGATGCTCTTATGCCTTTCCCTAACGCTCAATCTGTTCCTTTGTTAGCACTTGAGCTCAACTTCAGTTGCTCATCTCATGTGGAAGCAGGCAGGCTCACATTGGAAACCAACAAACCGTGTGCAGTGCAACATTGTTGAAGTCGGGAACAATATGACAGGAGGAACAATATGACAATATTCAATGCGAAAATTAAGATGCTGGTGCATTGCAGAATTTGAAAATCTGCAGAATTTGCAGGGCAGAAAGGATTAATGAATGGCTTATACAGCACCTGGTTGATTTCTGACTTGTGCTCGTTTTGTGCTGTGGTGAGGCGAGGGAGGTGACAGAACTTAAGTTTGTTCTCCCTTTATTTTTCAGAAAAAGAGCGAGGCGGCACGTGGCGTGACATGCCGTTTGATTGAGTTGGGTGTAGACAACCACTCGGTCTCGGTTTCAAAGATTCAAAAGACGCACCGCCTAGATAGCATTTACTAGTGTTTTCTGTGTAATTTTTGTGCAAATCAGTGATTTTTCATTCTCCACCTCTAGGATACTCCCCACAACAGATAGAATATCGATAGTTTGTACAAATTGTATCCATGCATTTAATTTTGTGGCGACTTATCTACAACTATCACAAAACTTCTTCAGAATTTTTTACACCTAAGAGATTTTATCATCGCAGGCGTCACTTCATGAGAACCAATTTTATTGTCCCCTGTCTCTCAGATTCCACCGCTACCCTGCTTAGTCAACTGTGTTGATTTGTTGGTCGGTGATCAGATTCCACGATTTCATTCAATCAACAAAAGTTCAGAAGTGGAGGAGGAAAATGTGACTCGGGATCATTGTGGTGCCATTTCAAAGAACCGGAATTGTCGATAAGCTCCAGTTAGCCATGGACACACCTCACAAAGTCACCAGAATTTTCTCTACTCAAGTACCGATGATGACATCATGATTCCAAGCTGACAAGATTAACAGCATGCGGGTGGGGAAGGGTGAGACATCGACACTTGCTGAAATTGATTGAACTAAATTTAGATTTCAAAAGAACTAACTTTGTTCTGTGACATCGCTCACCTGAAGTTCGAATGCCAAAGTTTTGCTGTTCGCCAAGGGAAACAAACTGCCAGTCCTCGTCATCCTCCAAACCGTTCATATCTTCGCTGTCGATCAAAGCAACTTCAGGCTTGATGGATGCCGTTTTCAAAACGGGACGCATCACCAACGGGAGATACTGCTGAAACTGCTTGCCTGAAATTTGTAGGAAACGAAAACAGAAAGATGGAATAGCTGATATAACTTACCTGTCCAGTTGTATTCACAAGAAATTTAGTCATTTGAAAAAGAAAAGGTTAAAAGAAAGTAGGTAGGTGCCTCCGAGTGGGACAGCCATGCAGAGCACTATTTTCTCATGTAAATGCTCTTGCTCGAATTAACCTCGAGCAAAACAGCTTCAGGCCTGGCAATCATGCAGTGTGTCCACAGGGTGTTGCCCATTTGATTCAACAACGTGAATGGGGACATCACACCTCATAAATAATGCACCTGAGTCAGGGACACATAAGATCTGATTTAGGGGGGCTACCAGCAACAATATATGTCGGTAAACTCATAAAAAAAACTCGCAGGAGAGTAATCTGATGCCCGCCACCCTCATGGACCACTGAAGGCACACCAATTAAGGGTCCCAGAGAAAAGACACCATACACCAAGCAGACCTGAACTTTTGGAGGCCTAACTGAAAAGCTTAAGGTCACCCTTATAATAGCTACACCTTTAGAGGGGCAAACTGAATAAGGTTCCATCCGGGCCATAATTTTTCCGGAGATTCAAATTTCAGCCAGTAATTTTATCATTGCTTTGCGATATGCGGAAGTTCTTTTAGTAGCCCCTGAACAAATCCGTGCAGGTCCAGACAGAATCCAAATGAAGTTTATGGGAAAGAAAACAACCAAAAAAAGTTTTTGACCTCCAACCTTAGAAATGTGGCGTTAGTGGCAATAAAGATGAACAAACCCAGAATCTTGCATATCCTAGCCCAGGCTGAAACTAGATAAGACACTTGAGGATCATCATCGGCAAATTCAATCCCTTGCATTTGACTTTTCAATAGCAGGTCCATAACTGCTCCAGCATCTGGCAGGAACTGAAATCAATTAACAGAACAAGGAAAAATGCATAAGTTCCAAAAGCACTTTCAAGCAGTGTGGAAATCACTGCTCGACAGTGGACTTTTTTGAACATGTGGAATAAGTGGACCCTCTACTTTTCCTTTCAGTAAAATAAACTTGCTTATAAAAGGTAAAGATCATTGAGACATTTGTTGACCCTTGTTGGAGAAAAGTTGTAATGTTAGGCAATAACAACTGGTCCTGTCAAACTCCGCCTCGACCTGTCAAAGTGTCAACTTTGGAATTCTTGCTTTGTGGCTGCCATGGGTGGACTTTTTTTATGGAAGGCTACTGCTTGAAAAGTGTCAAAAATAAGGCAACATGTTTGCTGATTGTTCCAAGTTTTAACAGAACAACCCAATAGTGGTAGAAAACACACATCTAGCTATGGATGTGTCCTAAAGCACAGATTTTTTGGAATATTAAGTGGTGGAAATGAAATGGGTAACTTGAAGTCGAACTTCAGAAAATTTCTGTGATAAACTACATCTCATGCACAGTAAATGATGAAAGTAGACAGCTATTACACATTTGCACATTTGTAGACAGCTAATTTACACATTTGCATGCAGAAATTAACAAAAAATTCCGCGTTGTGTATTATGGCACTTTCTCATCGTTTCCGACAGAAAAAAGATCAAAAGTTTTTTTGCTTTTGGCTTTACCAAATTTCCACTTTGCCCATAAAGAGCTGTAGCAGATTAAAATTTGACAAGATTTAAAAAAGGCCGGCTTGGACAGGTTGAAGTTGTTCTGGACAGGGTGAAAAAAAAATCCATCATTTGTTTGGCATGTTCCAAAAAAGTGACCTTAGTGACCATAATTATTATTTCTAAGAAAGTGACGAATTATAGAAAAGTGACTTGTGGAAGCCATGCAGGAAATGGATAAAATGCATGACCAGTTCAGTTTCTGCACGTTACTCCCAAGCCATCGTGGCCCTACTATCACTGAGTCGACGGGACCCTAGCGCCACACGATCTACCACCCATACACCTGATGTCATGGGGAGCGTGTTGCCACTCGGTGCAGGGCCAGTCGACGCGTTGATCACCACACCATGTGGAAATACGGTCAAAGGAACTTATCCTTGTGAGAGGTCCATCAACATTTGGTATCATCATTGCAACAGGCACGACCAGTAACAGTAAAAATATAATCCGAGCATTATAATTTCAGATTTGATTTTGTGAAACTATAAATCCCCAATCCCGCAAAAGGTGCCAAGATTCATGACCGCAAGTTCATGGAAAGGCAAAGGAACAAGTAAATAAAACACACAGGTCATCCCTGATTATCCCATTCGCTCACCTTTTCTTGGCCGACTGCCAATCCGATGAGACTGACACATTCAATTGTCCTCCCTCGTAAAATCCGAAGCTCATCTGTCGTAGCATTTTCAATTATGTATTTCAAGCACGGCATCAGCCTGGAATGTGGGGATTTTAACGCCAGAATAAGCAATTTTATTGTTCCGAGAGAAAATCCAGGAGGAATAAATTTTGTGCGGCATTTTTTTCTGAAACTGACCATCAGAATGGTGTATTGGTTTTTGAAAAAAGAAAAATTGCATTTTAAGCACCATTTCAGAAAATCCACATCAAAAACTGTTCAACATTGGCGCACTGTTACGTGAAATTTTCAATGCAACTGTTCCTTGCACTTGCGAGTTTTACATCGGCAATGATTTCCAATCAACAAGGAAAAAAAAATAAAAAAGTTTGCAAGTTAAGTTGTCACCAACTGGGCTTGCAAGCAGCACAAAGTGGGTAAAGCCTCATGAAACCATAGGTATTTGGAGAATAAAGAGCAACGAAAATTTCAGCATGCAGATTCACACCAGTTCTAAATTAAAAAAAATCTAAAGATGTTGCTGTTGTTGCTAACCAATCTCATTAACTGCGATTAATTTGCACATTTAATTTCTCTCTTTGGCATACATACACAAGCATCAGCTTCTCAGGCCATTGAATGAAATCACGTGTCATATCTTTGCTGAACCTTGTTGACATATAAAAAACGTTTTCCGGGCACTTTCATGTGATTATAAAAGGGCGTAACCCAAATTGATCAGCTGAGCCACAAATAAGGCTTGCAGGTAAAAATATCTGCATTTTTATGGTACTGTTGCTTGCATCAAAAATTAGCAAAGTAATTATCCAATTGAATCCATGCTTACTCACAATACAGACAAAAAAATTGCCAGGAGGATGATATCAATGAAACTACAAGGTGGACAGTTTATGCATTGGAGAGGGCCTCTGAGCCAAGAAAAGGTTCTCGGAACTATGCTTTGCACATCATGAGATCCCACCACATGCTCATTTTTTTAAGGTCTATTTGAAGAAAAAAAAACTGAGCATTCATCAATGATACAGTGATGGGCAGTTTCGGTTGTTTCACAGAATGCGTGCATCCATTCAGCAAATTTGCAAGGCATCACACTTTGTATTTTGAAGCACACTGACATATGTTTCACATGCAGCAAGACTTTTTCATGGGAAATCGTTGGGCAAGCATG